>LIAE01007604.1:1193-16943 GCA_002287525.1 Diploscapter pachys
TATGGTCATATCGCCATATATGTAAGGAATTATCGAGTCTTTGTATAGGATTGTTCGAGTTTTGGCCCAAACATTTTAAATTTGAATTATGATCAAACTCGGAGGGTTTTTGAAAAATTTTTAATTTCCGTTCATAACCTTTGAAAACTCAAATCCATGAAATCCTTTAATAAATGAATAAATAGAATTTCAGCACATGGGATCATAAACTGACCCAATCTGATTGTTTCTACTATCAAATTGTTCCTAATATCGGTTTTACATTGTCTGGCTGCTCCTTGCTCAGTATCGCATTGGATAGACTGATCGCTGTTTCGACGCTCAAATAGTTAGTCTTCTATAATATTTGGATAAAAGTTTACTTTTAGCCAGAGTTTCTGTAATACTAAATTCTATATATTTTCTCATGTCGCTCCATCAGTAATTGCTTCAGTACTATTTATTATTTTTGGCGCTTTCGATTTATCTGATGAAGAGTAAGAAAATTAGTTTATTTAGAAATTAATTTTGCAACTCTATTCAAAATTAGTTTTTTAATCTAAATCATGCATCATTTAGATTCATGATAAATAGAATATACAGTAGAGAACAAAAGTTGGAACATTTGGTGATTTTTGAAACGTTTCATATCTAGATTTTTACCGAAAAAATTTCCGTGAAATCTTAGAAACTTGAAGATGACATAGAGTGACAAACATTCATGGAAAATGAGAAATCGAGTCGATTAAATATCAATAAAACGTTCCAACCTCTATCCATTATTGTATGTCGAGTAGTTTTCTTCTACATTTCAGACGTGTTTTCTGCTTCATTGTTAATGGATTTCGAGAAACAGTTCGGAAAATTCAGTTTTTCTTTTTCAACGCCGTTGTTTTGTTCACGGTTATGGTTTATTGTCGGCTGTCATGGGTTATAAATCATACAAATTATGGTAACAACTTTTAGCATATATATTTAATACTTTGAAAATTACATATTGCGCTAGTACAAAGCGTCTGATAAGAACAGTGATCGTTTCCAGCGTCGTGGTAATACTCTCATGGGGAATTTCTACTATTATCGTTATCATCGCTACTCAAATTCCACCAGAGTAATTTTTGAATCGATATTTAAAAAAAAAAAAAATTTAGAGATTACCCAAATAAACCGAACTTATAAGATCTAATTTTTTCAAATCTAGTTTCAGTAGCATTTTCTTTTTGGGTTGAAATAGTATATTGTCAAAGTTGTATTTCTTTTAGTTTTGATAATTCAGATACCAAACAACTACAGAATTGTTAGGAGGATGTTTCATTAACTTCGGAATGGCTGTGAATTTTGTCGTCTATTATCTGATCAAGTAACAAATTTATGACTTCTATCAAACAAAAAATCAATTTTAGCCGCGATTATCGTTCTGCATTAGATGACTATTTTCATTTCAACCGAATATTCCGATGTCTTAAGAAAGTCGAAAATAAAATCGACTCTTCAATTCCTTCGATCTAGGAATGTTATAGAATTTAAATATAAAAATATAATTGTTTCGGCAATTCTAAATATTTTATCGAGATCTTGGAAAATGAATAAATTTGCACAATAAACAATGGATTCTATTTTCTGTATCAAAAGAAGATGATATTCTTTTAGTTTTGTTCCTTCCTACCAAAATAGAGATGAAATTCCGACTCCGACCTCGATTCCGAAAGTTTTGATGGCCAATTCTGAATCAGATTCCGAAAATTCGTGAAGATTGACTTCCATTCCGGTGGTGCAGACTCCGAATTTTTTAGTTAAATACAATCTCGCCCCTGTCGTAGTTAGGAGCGAGTTATGAAATTTTTGTTATTGTTATGGAGCTTGTTTTCAAAATAATAAAAACGTTCTATATGCCATTTTGCTTGTGCGACTAAACTAGTAATTTGCTGGACTTCCTGTGGTCAAATGGGACAGCATTCCTTGGTTACTAAAGTCTGCACACCTCACTGACCCACCACAATTATTGCTGCTTATGCAATTTTTGCATTCCATATTTGTTGTGAATGGTCGGTTACCTCTTTCTTGCATTCTTAAACTACTAAAATAAGTCTTTTGTTGTTAGATCTATAGCTGAACGATAATAAATTTCAAGTGTACAGTCTAAATTTTGCCATTCTGAAGGGCTCATCGATATCTGAGTCACAGATCTTTCAGGTTCACTTTTAGCATCAATTTCACTTTATTCAGTTTGAAGGTGAAATGGATTGGATATTTATTCTGAAAATTTATTAAGAGTTAAGTGATTATTTCTCGCCAATCGACATTTCTAATTTATAACGTAAGAGATTGGATTCGTTTATTTGAAGACTTTTAAAATTATGTTCTAAGATATGTATAAACCACGAATTCAATTTTTTATTATTAGCTCATTTTATCCTCACTTATTGTGCCATTTGTTTTGCTGCGTGTCAATGGATCCATTCAGCTTTGTGCGCGCGCGCGCGATTTTTTGACACGCAAAAACAAGAACAACAAAATGGAAGCCGGGAAAAATTGTGAAGGCGTACGACGAAATCGGGCCACATATTAAAAATTCTCACACAATGCAGCCGACAAATAATAGGTTGAAGGAGTAATTTCGCTGCATTTGTCTTGATTTTTTTCTCCTACTGCCGGACTTTGGTTAGTATTTGTCTATTAGAGAGTAGTTTAGAAAATCATTGTCGTGACATTTTTGAATATTTTTTCCTGCTCCTTGATTGCAAATTTTGGATTCAGTTTATTAGATCGGATATAATTTCCATTTGCATTTTTCTAATAAAAATCTTGAAAATTGAGCCTAATGAATTATTCTCCCGAAATCTTCCGAATCCGATAAAATCTAAATTTCGATTCATTACATTTTCATACTCGAACACAGTTTTTATCGAATTTCTTGTTTCATAGCCGTAGCTTTTGAATGCCATGTCGCAATTCATTAGACTGATTGACCGCATATCCAAATAATAGTCAAATAGTCAAACGGGACCCATGTTTGGATATAGAGTGAGGGAAGAGAGTGGAAACATCCCTGTCTTTGAACAAAAGGGGAGGGAAGCTGATACATCTGTCCTCATATAGTAGCAGAACAATGCAATCCTCCAAATACAAGCAAATACTGCTGCAGCAGATACGAAAAGCCCGTCCTCTATATTAGGAAAGGGTGCCAAGTTTCCTTTTTCTACGCTTCTTCGATGACCATTCACTCGAATGCTCGCATAGTCATTTGAGCTTTTGGCCAATGCCCATTCAAAGGCTACTGTAGGAATATTTTTGAAAATATTTTGAACAGAAATCACCAGTTGTCTACATCATTCGACGTGTATCATTGTATATTTTCACACAAATTTATGAGTAATCCACAAAAAATGTTTTTTGATTATTCACCCGGCTTTCTGATCGAATAAAAATGTGCGAAATGATGATTTCTGCCAAAATCTCTTGACATTATGTTTAACTTCCTCCTTATCAAGTACTTTTGCTCTGTTTCAAGTATAAATTTCCCCTAATTGTGCTTCCTTCATCGCTTCTCCTGACATTTGTATATGAAAGCCCTCCTATCTGCGGTACTCTTTGATCTATTCAGCCAATTTGTCCATTATCGTTTGGTGTCTCTGGTCGTATTTCTCGATCTGCAAATCCTCATCGACCCTTCTCTGGCCCCTATCTAAGAGTGGAAGGATCTCCACGTCGGTTGAGGTCCAAGCAAATACTCTACTTCTCGTTTCTGCATTAATCCGGCATTTCTAGTGTTTCTCTGCACCCTCTTTATCCTCTACTCTATTTCCTCTTCTCTTTGTTTTATCCTGTCACTTACCGTATTTGACTTGAACTGACTCCTCTCAACCCGCTCTTCTTCCTCTTTTTTGTTATTTTTCTTTACGGCAAGAGGTATCCACTACAAGTGACCTTTTGAAGTTTCTTTTTTTCTAAAAGTACTCCCTCTCAAAATGACTAATTCTGAATGACACCAGGAAATTTGTTATTCAGCGGTTTTCTTTCGGCGATTTATATCCATTGTTTCTCACCGGTCATGCATATTCGAGGGGTATTATTTTATTAGCAGAAAAGTGTCGAGTTTGAAATTTCTCCTCAAAAGATCTTAGCAAAATTGCACTTTTAAACAATTATTATCTTTACCTAGATGTGTTTTCTTAAAATTCTGTAATGTCATAGCTGTAGTACTTTTGGTGAGTGGAACAAAAAACGCTTCTATGTTAGGACTAGACGAAAGTTTCGGTCATTTTTAGGCAAATTCGAATGTTTCGCTTCCCGTTTCATAGATAGTAGAATTTTTTTACGAAACTTTTGGTTACGAATTTTCAGAACTTTTTATTATAATTCCAGTTTTGTTGTGCATCTTCCAAATTCATCTCTAAAATCTACTTCAAAAAGTGAGAATAATTTTGATCCTAAACTTTGTAGACAAATTCTTCTTTTCTAACCCACAAATTCTCTGTCTGATAAGAATTTCTTCAAAACTTTGCGCAGCCAGTTTTATTTCATCCGGATGAGAATTCCGTACTAGGCATTTTTATGCTCTGTGAATATGTGGAACTTGTTTTTATTACCTCTGCTGCGTAGTGCAGGCTTCATTTCCATGTCCCCGCCCAGTTTGTACTAGCATCCCCTTCTATCCTCTATCCTCCCCCTTTACTTCATCAATCTTCAGTTTCTCATGGCAGTAACTTTTCCCATGTCTTTCAGCGAATTTAGCCGAAATCTCGCGGAAATAGAAAGATTTTAATTTCGCTCGTTGTCAAACGCGAACTCGGCTGATGTACGGCTCTCGGGGGATTCGATTTTTGACGCTCCAAAGGAAATGAAACAGGCCACTTTTTTGCAAGCGAGATTCCTAGAGGTTGCAGGCATTTTTCCCCATTCAGTTCGCTATTTTTGATGTTTTCACTTGGCTATGAAGATATTTGAAAGCATGAACCATGGAATTTTTATCTGATTTTAAAGTCTCACGGAAAAAATTCTACGCACTCATAATAATCTTTGATATATCAGAGATATTATTCGAATTTAGCCTTGTTGAGTCTGGAATTAAATTTTTATCGAGGCCTGAAATTTAGCTTTACATTTCTATCAAATTCTGCACGACGTTCATTATTTCTTTCACTATCAAGCCGTAATTTGTATCACTGAAAGAGAGTAAGCTTCTTCATATGAACAGTCAAATGGCTACCTGCTCAACCGTGTGATTATTCCTCTGCAAAACTCGCTGTCATAACATCTCTTCTCTAACATATTCAATTTAATCCATTCCATTCTTTCTCTTCAATCTGCAATCTACAATTCCATCCCTCATTTCTCATTCAGATTTCATTCTAATTCGCATTCTTGATTCACAATTCTCTCATTTTCTGTTTTCTGTCAAAGTTGCTAATCTCATATCGCTTTGGCAAGCATGAGCGCACAGTGACACATTTGCATTTTAGGCATTTGAATAGTTCTGAATCGCTAAATTTTTGAGTGCAAGTACAGCTGGTTTTTTTTATTTGTGTAGCATTTTGAACGGAATTACTGATTTTCATCGATAAATTTGATTAATTTTGTATCAAAATGAAATGCAAGTTTAGGACCATGGTGAAACTTTTGCATTCGCATTTTCTACACTTGAATCGCAGAATATTCGAGTTATAAGCACAGCTGGCATTTCTTGATGCACTGTCTTGATCATTTTTATAAGACAAATTCTTCCATCAAGAAACTTTCTTGTTCAACAGTTTCGATTGATTTAGGAGAAACATAATTTTCTACAAACGATAATTAAAGACAGCATACTTTTTTGAATATTTAGCATCTAGGTTCGTCTGCATAGAATGGACTATTCAACGTTGTTTTGTAACCTTCTTCGAAATGTCTTGGTATTCCCGAATTACCTTGTATTGTGCATAAAATTTACTTATAGAAAGATTGAGTCATTTTACGAAATTGTCGAAAAACCTCACATCACCTTGCCTTCTTTGTTTTCTTGTTTGCATTTACTTCTCCACCTGATGACCATCATCCATATTGAATAGATGTTTATTTCGTATCGTCAGTTTCCTTTCTTATTCGTTTCATTCGAGTACTCATGCATAGCTTCTTGAATCTGCAATTGTGCAATTGACACTTTCACACTTCCACCATTACCCTTTTCAAACTCCGTTTTCCTCTAATTCTCTCGAATCCCCAACTTCTTTTCGTCTTCCTTCAATTGTTGTTCTTCGATTAACTTCTTTATTCGTTTTGCATTGTACTTTTCGAGATTTCCCCTTTTCGCCTACACAATAATTATTAGTTTCGAACCGACTAATTTTCATGATTCATTCGAAATCCGAAATTGTAGTGGTTGAGCTCGAATTCTCACATAATATCTGAAGTGAAGAGAGGAGGAAAAAGATATGTGAAGGACTGAAATCTTTCTCTTTCTGCGTTTTTCGTTGTCCACCAGAAGTGTTTTCCAATTGAATTACACTTTTTCGGGCATTTGCTCATTTCTCATTTGCAATTTTGCATCTTTCTGCTTTCTTCAATTTGTTACTTCTTTTCGAAAAATTTTGAATTTTGATTATTTTTATGACTTTTCTTCTATTTCTCTACTACCTTCTTCTTACTTCTTCTCTCAACCAACAACGACGCTAATTCAGCTAACTCGAGCTCAGCAATTTCTTTATTCTTTGCCTTTCTTTCGTTCATTTTTCTCGTCTGCTTGTGGCGAGATTTTCGTGCATTTTCCCATTCGCCATTCCATTTCCCATTGTCATCCAACCAACTGCGCAATTTCTCCAATTTGATTGCGCGAGAAGCTCAAATATGAAAATTCTTACTGATCTTTGTAATTTTAATTAGTGATCGATACAAAATATTCGAGGGAAAGCTGATCTTCATTAAACCACTTCTGCTATGAAAAATCCTCTATTGCCTCAACAATGCATAACTTTAAAATAACCTTGTGTTTCTTTCGAGCAAATGTATAGAAAAGTTAGATAATTCAAACTGCCAAATCTTTTCTCATCCAGGCATGTATGTGGATCGTAAAACTTGCGTTTGATTCTTCGACGAATTAAAAAAAATCCCAATTCGATCTAATTATTGGATCGGATTGAATTCAACAAAGTCTGTTCTTGCATAATTCTCTCTTATCAAACTAAACTCATGCAAGATCCACTTTATTTTGGTTGAGCAGCCAAAAAGTAAAAAAATGCGAACTTTTACCCATCAAAGGCATTTTTCTCTTGCTCTTCTGGGACTTTGTCAGTATGTGTTGCTGACATTCTGCCGGAAATGCTCTGATCTCCCTGCCTGAATGTCTGAATGAGGGCACATGTCAAGTGCTGTCCAGTCATCCCCTAAACAGCCTAAATAGCAAAGAAAACCAGCAGAAAAAACCAACCGCTTTTATTTCATCCCCCATTCCATAATTTCTTTCTGTCATTCATATATCAGCATTCCATTTCTATCCATTTCAAACTACAAATCAAGCTCCAAATTTGTGTTGACGTTTTTGCTTTCCTTATTCCAGTGCAGACGGACGAATTCGAAATGTACAATCTGAGACTTTCTTCTTCATTTGCAGAAAAATCGAACAAAATCCAGATATTTTTAGATTCGAAATGCAGCTTATGATATACCTGCTGTTGTTTCTGTCATCAATAATAAACAGTGCACTTTCTGTGATCGTCGCTCATTTCGAGCCGTCAGCAATTACCGACACTTCACTTGTTATTCGAATGGTCAATGTGAGTCTTCATTTGGTATTTTCTTAGAAAATGGATCTAACCTTAAAAATGCATTCTTCCTAAACTTTCAAAAATACCTTCCAACCATTTAAAAAAATCTTCCAGGCCCATAACGTGAGCAGCTTCGACATGTCAGTGCAAATTTTCGATTTGGACCGATTGTTCGAATATCGAAGGACGGAACTGAAGGGTTCGACGAAGGATCAGGTAATTTTTCACAAACTTTACAAAGCGTCGTTAAACCGAACTAGGGTATTAAACGTTCAAGTAGGTAACTTCTTCAACTTCATGTGACATTATTGTTTTTTTCTCTAAAACTCATCTTAACTTCAAATTGAAGTTATTAATTTGAAGTTGAAGTTCGAAGCGAGGTTAAAGTATCTCTAAATGATCAAAATAGTAGGATACAATCAAATTGTTCACAGAAGTTCTACATTTACTTGTCAATCGCCTAAAAACTGAGATGTTGCTTATCAAATTTCCTTTGTTCACGCATTCAGCGGACATTTCTCATTCTTTATTTCGACAGCTCTATCAAATAAGGAAGATAAGTGCTCGAGTCTGTTCGAGTATAAAATACAAGATTTTATTCTAAGAAAAAATAATACAATGAAAAATATCAGGTTTTTTCTCTAAACAGCATAACCTGTAAAAAAAAAGTATTGCCAAACTTGAGCAATGACTTTTCCAATTTGCTAGTGAAGCCAACGTTAGGAGATTTATCATCAAGCTACGATCAAATCATTAAAAAATTCGAAACTCTTCTCAGCACTATCCTTGTAACATTTGATGCCATTTCCTCATAACCTGTTCGAGTAATTCATCGCCGCCTCGTTCGTTGTTATTCTCTCAACTTCTGCACTTCTGCAGCTCTTCAACCTAAAAGAGTCATACCGCCCTCTGTGAGTTGTGCCTGACACCGCTCCTCCCTCCCTTCATCTCTCTGTTATGCAATCGAGAATATTTCTTCACTTGACAGGTCAAACCCACACTTATTATTCAATAATAAATTGTAAGAAGTATTTGAGAAAAAGTATTGTCTAGGGATAATGGAAATTTTTTTTTTAATTTCAAAGACTTGTATCATTGTCGAGAAAAAATTTCGACCCGATTATTATTTTTATACATTTATGGTGAAGAAATCACTCGCTTAAATTTGTATATTGGCGAAAATATTTACTTTTGTCTAAATCCATGCCAAATATTGGGGTCACTCAAGAGACTAAAAATAATATTCGCACGATTAGTTCCAAATAATCTGCCGTTCATTACAATTCGCTTTTAGTTGGACCTCATAAAATGCGAAAATCGGGAGGGGAGAAGGTATAAATTGTCAGCTTTCATCGAAAAATTGAGGGTCGCTGGGATGAAAAACGGGCGCAAAATGTGCCAAGTTTTTATGAAGCTCAATTTGTACAATGTCCAATTTTTTATTTTTGAAATAAAAATGCTGCAACTCTGCTGAGATTATACTCCAGAATTGTCTTTAGTGCTATTTTAAACTTCAGCTTTGTCTAAATTTCCTATTTTCTTGGAACATCATCGTTTATTTTTGATACACCCACAAACATCTTTGAGTATCTAATGAAGGAAGGGAGGAAGAGGAAATCTAGCATCAATCTGTGCCTATTGCCTGCAGCAAACAGCCAAAATAGAGGGAAGAATGAGCCATCGCGCGAATTAGCCCGAAATTAGCCGAATTTCGCGATTTCACGCAGCACTCAGATGAATCAAACAAATGGAAAAATCCGATTTATCTTGATTGAGACATTACCCTTTCGACTTTTGGCTTTCTGATTACAAATGGAAATCGGAAATTTGGAAATGGAACATTGAATTCAGAAAATGAATATTCCAAAATAAGGATCTTTTAAGTTACGCGTTTTTATTGAATACAATATAGCACACCAAGTAAATTTAATGATCTAGAGTGAGAAAAACTGTTTTGAGCATAAAATCCGCTTTTATTAACCATTTTCAAAAGAATCGTCAATTTACTATACAATCTGAAAAAATAGACATTTTGTGGGACGGAATGAAATTATCAGTTAAAATATTCCACAAAATCTGATAATAGCAAATATTTCAGCTATTTTCATTCGATGGCCTGACTCCGAACACTTGGTTTGCCTTCCGAATTCACTATCATCTGCATTACGAGGAACCGTCCAGCTATAGTGCTGCACATTCGGTTGATCGAACTAAACAAGTACGGCATAATTTTCTTATCAGCAACTTAATGAGATTAATGCAAGTCTTGAAACCGAGCAGTGTTGGGATGGAGTCTCGAATTTGGCAAAAAATGACCGAAATCTGATTTTTTTTTTCGTAATCAGAACCAACTCCGACTCGTCACTGAAACCAACTAATTAGCAATGACTTATCAAACTTTCCTATTCAGGCTGCACTACTGCCTTTTATTATATTTTTAAATCTATTTTTCTAGGAACTGGTGATAAAAACGAAGAATTCGACTCGCGACGACCCCAGCCGAATCGACTCGACAGTCGCCATCATCGATGATCTCTTCGTGTCGAGGGACAACATTTACATCGGCGTATCTACAGCATTTAAAGACTCAAAAAAGGTAAGCCGCAGTTTATAATTGTGCAAATTAGTGGTTGAAGAAAATAAATGCCAAACTCAGCCTCTACATGTTAAAATTTTCAACAAAATGTAATCAACAATTAGATGAGATTCTTCTCATGCAATTTCATTTGATCATTTACAGCGCTACTATAGTAAAAATCTAAAAATAAACCCAATCGTATCCATTTTGAGCACTGGAATTCGTGGAATTTTTATTGATCATTATTAGCCGAGGAATTCATGCAATATTGTCTCTCTTGTCCGCGTTTTATGAGTACTTGAAGAGTTCGTTTCCGAAGAAGGATTTGCATATTTGATCATCTTCTCACTGAAATTCCTCTTGAAGATGCCCTATTATTAGAAGGGAACAGGAATACTTGGTGGGAAAATTGATGAGCTAGAGATTTCAAAACAAATCCAAAAAAGTACCATTTTTTATTTTTTTAAATTCTAGGTGATGACAGTCGTGGTGACAGAATTGAAATGCTCGAAAGGAGATCTGAAGCCGATGTCTCAGCAGGTTCAAAATCAATTGCAAGGTTTTGATGGGCTTTTCTTTTAGATAACTCACCACGCCTCGTTTCATTTCGATCTGAATTTGCTCGGTGATACAGACAAAACTTGTTCGAAGGTAAATAGCGTCTGCAACTCTGGAAATAATATAAAACTACAATCAATATGAACGACATCTCAATTAAAAATTTATAATATTCATATATTTCTTTCTTCGTAAATTTTTTCCTATAAACTTGGATTCCTCATAAAGTTGACATATCCATCTAAAATTCTCGCCAAATCTTACGAAATTGAGTGGAAAAGCATTCATAATTTTTCCTTATAAATAAAAATGAGAATAGCTTTATATTGAACAAAATCCATATCGCTTAATCATTCTTTTAAATTAAAAACGAAACTTTAGGTCTGTGTGTTCCCTTATGTTCGAGTGTCGATCCACAACCGGACATCCGAAACATTCCGAGCCAAAGAGTGGTGCGGTGGATTGGACGAAGCAAAGAAGCTCGTGGTCACTGCATCGACATTGCCCATTTCCTCTTTGCAAAATATTCCACTTCTGATTATTTCATTATTTGTTAGCAGAAATTTCATTCAATAATAGCTCAGATCACTCTGAAAGAAAACTATGAGCGTATTATTTTAATTCCAAAATCGATCTAGCCGCCTTTCATTCATTTACCTCTAAATTATTCATTCATTTTCTAATCGACAAAAAATTCAATGAACTATTCGAATTTCTGAATCACTCCAAATATTGATCTACGGGTTTGAGGAGAATTCCAAATTTCATTTCATAAAATCGAACTTTTTCGCAAGTTCGATATTTCGTATTGACCAATTTGTGCATATACCGGTGAATGTGTGCGTTTGTATTAATTTTTTTAGAAAAATCTCAAGAATAAAATATTGATTTTTAGAAAAAAAATAAGCTGATCTCCATCTCTCATGATGTGCAAATACGCAAATTGAGCTAGAGATGATCGAACTATCGAATTTGATTTATGAGATCTTAAACCTCGAAATTGATTAGAGAAACAAAATCAAATTTTAGACATTTTCAACTTAGAGCTGTCTTAGGGCGAATATTCTAGCAATTTTCAAACATTCTCATCAATAAAAACCAACTTTGCTTCCTTGGGCTGTGCCGAAATTAAGAGCTGATAAAACTTCATTTTAAAATTCAACCCTAACTCCATGTAACTTAGCCTGAAATTGAATTAATCTTCGAAACTCTTAAGAAGTGAGATGTGGCTAGTCATCACGATACCACGCATACCTCTGCAGAATTATATGAAGAATACCGATGACTTTAAAAATAACTTACTTTACTCGAACTCTGGTGATCATAAATGGTAGAGATTTAAAATAAATATAGATAAAATTAGAAAATAAAGGAAATCATTAATAACACATGCAATCAATCCTTTCTGCGGAAGCCTCACACTTCGAGCATCTCTGTCTGTTCGCTTCGTAGCTAGAGGCCTACGCAAAAAGGAACGAGCTATCAAGTCACGAAAATCGAACATTTTGTTGGATCTTTTCAACAAAGGGTAAATCGATATTTCAAGCGAATATCTTCGCACAGAACATATAGTCGCTCTTTAGAATAAAATAAATATCCCTGAATTTCTAAATATAGAAAGTAGGTTGTGAAATGGAGAGGCGTGGAGGAATGGATGGAGAAGGAGTACTTGTAATAGGACGGGCGGTATGACTGTTTGCAGTTTTGTAGGGAAAATGTAAGGAACGGGAAATGGGCGCGGCACCACGGGATGAGGGCCGTAGTTATTGTGGCGAAAATGCGCGAAGCGGTAGCGGGCTAGAGTCGGAGAGGACGTTCCTCCAAGGAATAGGAATGACAAGGGAATTGTCAGCATGTGCATGTCTCGCACTCTTGCATTGCATGGTATGCATTGTACTTCTCTTTCCTTCTCTCTTTCTCTGGTTCCCTTCAAATCAGCCGAGAAAGTTGTGCACATTTCATAACAATTGTGCTCATGCCCGTTTTTCCCTATTCCTTATTTCTCTTTTTCACGATATTTTCCAATGCCCATATTTGCGCGATTCTATTACAGTCGACAACATTGCATTGAAATCATTCAAGTCCCCTGGATCAACTCTCTCTCTCCTCAGACTTCCTATGTTTCTCTCATATTTCCTCCTTCGTTTATTGAGTTCCCCATTTAGTAACCCCTTCTCGCCTAAATATGTGTGTGTGTGTGCATTATACGGTCTCTCTTGTATCTGTCAGTCTCCTTATTTGCAATGAACAATCGACCGAACATTTGTCCGTCTCGCCGATTCTATTCGATTCTTTCGATGCATCGATGAATTGAGCCCCACATTCAATTCATCGCGAATTGCCGCAGACATGCCTAAAATATAACCGATTGTTGGTGTTATGGATGTTAGACGAAGAACGTAATGCAGCACTTGATCTTCATATTCGTCAACAAGGATCATTACTAATTGCAATAATAAGACGATCATGATCAGGAGTGCGAAATTTGGGCTTTGAAAAATTCGGAATCAGAGTCGGAATTGAAGTTTCGTCAAGGTCGAAGTCGGAATCGGATTCCGCACACCCCTGATCATAATTTCTATAGTCTACAACTAGTGATACTTCTAGGATTTCAGAAGTGTTTTGTAATTGGAAAAACATTCTAATCAAAATTTTTCATTGTAGATGACCGACAAAATGAGATGGAATAAAGGCACGAAAGCTTGGTGTACGAAAACTATCGCTCTATTTGCAGTCGAATTAAACTACATACATTTGAATGGTTTGACTAGGAATTCAAATTTACAAAATGCAGACTTTACATTTTCACATTTTGTGTAGAAGTTATTTGATCTCAAATTGTCAATCAGGAATAATATTTCTTTGTGATATTTCGTATTAATCATCCAGTAAGACTATCAAATCTCGTTTCCAAGACTCTACTTTACAGTCGAAATCACTCCTCAAATTATCAGTGTGCAAAGTTAAACTAATTGAAACTACTACGCGACCCTTCTTTACTAATTAGTGAGCCGAATCATATCCGAGAAACCTCTACACCATTTCATATTTTCTAATTGGCTCAGATTTTACTTTTTTAATCTTATGTTTCACATCGAATAAACTTTATTTTAGTCTTTTTCGGAGTGTTATTTTACAAAATGCATGATTTTGAAATTCTAGCTCAGCAATTTTTTAAAGTATCGCACGCTAGGACCGAACGGTAGCGTTTCCAGTCGTTCGTGGATCCCCGGGCACAGTTTAATTTTATTTTACTTCTTCATATTTGCATTTATCCAACGAGTAAAAAATCGGATTGAAAAACGTTTATTATTGAACTATTGAACATCAGTGGTGTTGTTATTTCTCGCACGACTATTATTCTTGCTAGCATTGCTAACTTTGATCACTTTCGTTGAACTTGACTTATTATTTTGACTGGTAATTCTCTGAAGGAAATTAACAAACAAACTAGATGAATTTTGAATAAAATTGTTATTACTTTTATTGCCTTCTTTATCAGGAAAAATAGCGTTATAGATTGAATCATGGGACCATATGAAAACAGTAAAAACGTGAATCTCTGCAAAATCAATAGCCACTCAATTTTTCACTTAAAATAATCTAAAACATACACCGATGTAATATATTGGTCCATTTGGAAAGCGTAAATCCATTTGGTTTATCAGACCAATAAGGCATAGCCCGTCCACAATTGTGTATAAACTATTTGTAACAAGTTCGCAAACAGTCTGAATTTGTTTTGCTCTAAAATATAATATTCATGATGTCAAGTGTATTATTGGGGATTCTCATTATAACATTCATCTAGACTTCGACTTTTTACTTACATGTGCTATTAGTCTACGATTCAAGCCAACTTCGTTTTTTCGCTTCATAGATGACATCGTCTTGAAATGGCATTTGATTTTTCTCAATAAATAAATCAGACTTGAAATTAAAATGAGCGCAACGATTAAGTTCATGATATGTGTGGATATTCTAGTTGTAGCATCCTAAATAATGCTTCATAAAACTTTGAACACAAAATAGATATTAATCGAGCATATATTAAACTGATTTATGCAAAATCTGACTACCATTTTGGTTGAGCATTGTATGCAATTATGAAAGGCTCCAGCCGAAGTTTTTCAAAAAAAAAAACTTGATGAATTATTAATTCTAAAAACCACTCGTGTCTTAATTTTTCTGATAAAATTTTTTATGGAGAAATTAATTAATTAATTAAATTTTGCCTTACTAACTTTATCAATGTTTGCATTACCTATTTCGTATTGCGTACCAATTTTATTAATTACCGTAAATGGTTTGTTGACATAAAATGATTAAAAAAGTTTTACTTACAATTCTTTGAAAGGCGTCATAATATATTTTGACATTTCTCCAGGAATTTCCAATTCCTGATACAAGTGGGTACATGATGATCCAGCATTGAAAAGTTATTAATAAAATTATGCATAACAAAGCCAATATGAATAGATATTTGAAAAATAGTGTAAGCCGATCATCTGGGAAACTAAATGATTGAGGCTAATATTAAAAAGAATTTCAATTTCAAACACTGAAAACGCTCGAGCTCGACTAATAGACATAGCACAGGATATCAGTCTTATGAAGAATATTGGAAATATTCCTATAATTGAGGCTCCCATAAACAATAGCTGTAAATATTAAATAATGAATGATATAAATATGATATGAATATTTACAAAATGTAATGGTTAAACCTACATCTTCTCCCATCATTTCATGACAACATTTCGTTTTAATTGATAAATAATTTTTTAAAGGGTTCTAAATTTTATGCTAAATAAAATTCAAAAATAATAAATTTCCATAATACCATTATGAATATGACTATTGAGTGGATAATCTTTGATAGGAATAACATAAATA
>LIAE01007606.1:0-22215 GCA_002287525.1 Diploscapter pachys
AAATATAATAAAATGTAAATGCCAAAATTTTCTCATTACTTATGCCACAACCTAATATCATATAATTTTGTTTGGAAATGGACTTCAGATTCATGTTCTACGCATCCGAGTTGACCTTTCTAATGGAACAGATTTTAAAAAATAACTTTGCTCAATTTATATTATAAAATTATATATAAGAGTTAATTTTAATATTGCTAACAATTCTGAAATTCAATGATAGAGGGCTAGATAGTATATACAGTGCCGGCCATAATTCTATTTCAAAACGGTTTTTTCTCCGTAACTTTTTTCCTACTTTACTAATTTTGATAAACTTTTTTTTATTTGAAAGAGAATAAAAAGTTACGGCGAAAAAACCGTTTTGAAATAGAATTATGGCCGGCACTGTATATAAGGTTTTTATTAAATGAAGTCTTGTAACTCGTTCTAGAATTTAAATAAACATCGAATTTCATTAATCGAAGTCATTTTAATTCAGGTTTATGGCATGATTAGGATTGAAACATTTGAAATTCAATTTGGATGAAACCACACATGATTTTTGATAATTAGGAATATCAGAAAATAAATTTTAGAGGCACACGGAAAGATGCGAACGAAGATAGCCATAAATTATTGTGGAATGACGGACAGCAATGATTCCATTGTCTGATTTCGAAAGTAATATTCATTGATTGACTTTTTAAATTTTACCTATTAAATTTTTATCATCACATCATATTTCATTTAATTTTCATTGAATATTAAGATTACTCATCACTTATTACGCATTCAGAAAAAGCATAGAATAATGCCTCAAAATTTTACAAATCTAAGATAAAATTTATAAAATCAGTAACGATATTCAATTTTGTTTGACCATTGATTCTTCAAGAATTTATTGAAAGGAGCTTCTTCCCAAATGCATTCATTCAATTCATTTCTGTGCTTGTTATTCTTGGTATCTTCTTGAAAGACTGTCTCTTTTGCATCTGAACTTCTCGCTCATGTCGGTTGTCTCCACACTAGTGAATATTTAGAAATAGAATTGCTTGTAATGTTTGCTTAGTAGTGCTTCATTTCTTCTAAATTCTCGAGCTTACATTTCTAAATTACATAGTTACGCTTCTTTCGTGCGTAAGCACTGTTTATAATTACAAGTCTTCATAAATTGCAATGTTTGACGGACAAGCTTCATAGGTGAAATCTCTAATTTTAAATAAAAATTACTTCGTTAACATTTCAATTATATGTATACCGAAATGTCAAAATTTGTATGATCTTTGATGTAATTCGACATCCGGATCAGTATACTGCTCTTTCAAATTCATTGGATTAAAAACGCTCTTCAATGACACTATGATTACTGTCATTATTCCTGTTCTAGAAAATCTACTCGCAGCTCCTTTACCATCAAAATACGGTATAACTTGTCGCCACCGACTTGTTTCATTTGATAAATCATACCTGTCACTGCCATTTCTGCCGAAAAGCCATCTCTAGAACCAACCTTATAATTAGTTTGTCCGAGTCTTAAAGGGCGGAGTCATCTCATAGGCGCAGCTCGCGCCTATAAATACGCCCCTTTCGTCGTTAATTTGTTAATTCATTCTTACCCACGCCCTACTGTTCTCTACCTCTGTACCTGGTATTACTGTATTAAACGAGTGCTAGTCAATAAAGGATTCGTGATATTCCGTGCAGTGCGAGTTACTAGTAGAGAACTACAACTAAGGTCTTCTTAAACCCCATCCATAAATCCAATTTCTCGCCTGCACAAAAATATCGATTTTTTCAAAGTTCATTGTTTTGAGCCAAAATGAGATTCATTCCATTCAGAATTTTACGCTGATTACGAATGTGCAGTGATCTTATCACTGATAAGGGTGATGAGAGCTCAGTTTTTAATTATTTTTAGCCTGAATTATGAAAATAAGAATTGTGGATCCATTTCCAACTCAATTTTATCGCTTTATTATTAGTGATAATATTCTAATCGCAGGCGCCAGAGCGACACCTACGTGTCCCAGTCGAAGGCAAGTGAGCAGCTGCGAAACGGTCGCGAGTGCAGCCTTCGAGTTTCATTTGATATGTATGAATGCATAAGGAATCGGACTTCTAGATTTTATGAAGTCCCATTTTGCCAAAGTAAGAAATTATATTAATAACGCCGAAAATTAAGCTTATTTAAAATAATAGAATTTGGAAATAGTACATGGCACCTACAGGCATTTTATTACACATTAACTGATCTTGAAACTGGTATGTGAATAGTTTATATCTTACTAAAATAAGTACCACTAATAAGTATTAATATTGAACATGTTGACATTAAGTTTGTATAAAGTTCAAATCTTATAAATTCAGTTATTCAATTAAAATTAGATTATTTAGCTATGTATTATATCTTTCCAATGGATCCAGATAATATACTTCTTTGTTTATCTATGATACCACTGATACTAATGATACGTATGAGAAGAGCCCTTAATAAAGTCAGTAGAAAATTCACAACATTTGAAAGGCTCCTATCGATAGAAGTAACCTTCAAGATAGTTACAATAATTAACCTCTATATAATGGTAAATTGATTTACTAATAAGCCATATTGAAATGATATCGTGAGGCCCGAAATAAGAGTGGGCGCAATGCATCGCACGGTCATTTATTTTAGATCAGCAAGAAAGAAATATTGTGTTGAAATGAGAAAAAGACAAAAAACTGCCTATTCGCACTTTTTCTCTGCGTTCTCGCCCACTCTTTGATCGGAACAGGCGATGCCTATTTTGATTATATTATATAAATAAATCGGTGTTTTCATAAGAAAATTCGATACCGTCAATCCTCTAATAGAAGCCTCGGATTTCTATTGTTTAACTCCCCCCCCCAAAAAAAAAATCGAAAATTTTCAAACCATTATAACTCTTCGTCTATACATCGTAGAGACTTTAAATAAAAAGTAAATATGTTTCAAATACTCGAAATAAACTTATAAAACTCTTCCCAAAATGGTTGAGTAGAGTAATGAGTAGTTCTGAAAATCCGAGGGGGACTTCAATTAGAGGATTTACGGTATCACTTAATTTAAGAAGTTTGTTCTGAATTACCAAGAATTAAAGAATCAATGTTGCCGTAGTCCAAAATATAATTACGTAAGTAGTTTAAAGTCGATTAAAATTTTTTATTCTGTCATTATTAATGGTATTTAGTTTTACATTTTTACCATAAATGAAACACTAACATTTGCAAACATTGGTAAACTTATTTCATGTGCTATGGCTCTTTATCGATCGCTCACTTTGGCTGAGTAAGTATTAATACTCCCGACTCTAAACGAGAGAGGTACTGCTATCGAGCGATCCCTGTCCCCGCCCTCTTTTTGTTTAGCCATCTGCGTACTGATTTTCATTATCAACATGGGGAGAGAACGAAGACGACGAAACAAAAAGGGGCGAGATGGGGGTCTCTCGCTAGCAATACCTCTCTCGTTTATAATGGAGAGTTTCTTCGGTAGACATACAGAAGTTGCAATAAAACAATTAGAATGCTTTAGCTCACCAAATGGCAAAATATTAAGCCTAATAAAACAACTATTTAAAATAGTCTGTATTGCATATATCGTTTTGGAATGCTTTTATTTAATATCCAGTGTAATTCGCTATTATTTTATATACTTCGAATATTCAGAAGATAATCAGCAATTCAGGATTTGCGCTAAAATGTTACGCTTAACAGTAAATTCATTCTGTATTTTTTCCACGTAATTAATTGCAATATTACAGGAACTAATTCCTTATTATTCGCTGTTTTTTATAGATGGAATGACTATTATTATTGTTTTGATAAGTGCAATATTCATATTAGTCAAAGTTCGGAAGCATTACAGTCAAATGACTACACTAAAGAAAAAAGATGAGACTGGTCTGAATAGACGTCTAATAACGCATGTATGATGATTTATAATAAAATTTATGTCTATGAAATTATGCATAGAAGATCTAATTATATATACAAATATTTAGGTTATGTGGGAAATTTTCACAAATAACATCGCCCAAGTTTTTATATATACGGGTGCATATAAGTTACGTCTTATTTCGATTAAAGAAAGAGGGACAATATGGGGAATCATTAAAATAATCATATTAGCCCTAATGGTAATTAATATAAATTTGTTCTTCATATATTGAAAAAAATGGGCGCGTGTTTCAGCATACAGTAACCAATATGAATTGGTATGGAACAACATTTCAAACAATCACTCTATATTTTCTAGTCAAAAGGGCAATAAAGGCGAGTTTGTCAAAAATGATCACAAATATGGATAAATTTAGCGCCTCGAAAATCAAGACAAGGAAAAGCAGAAAGTAAAGAAGAATCAAGTAGCTCCTCAAACAAAACCTATAAATATTGCAGTAGTCAGTAGTTCTAATGTATGAATGATCAGCATTTATTGAAAATTATTAATTTCAAATTATCTCATCCGACACTTTTCTATATTTGTGCTATTGTTCATCATTTATTTGTCATTGTGAAATGTGTAATTCATGTGTGCATTTTCGAAATAAAATAAATTGTCTGAATGACAAACTTAATGAATACCTTAGCAAATCGACTTGAAGGCTTCTTATGGGATATTCAGATCAAAGACTTCAACGTAATTTGTATTTGAAAGTTTTTAAAGCCATATCAAATTATCGTTAAATGCATCAACTATTAAAATTCCCACTTTTGCTTTCGTCAACGAATTGAAAAAGAAGAAAAAATAGCGGAATTTATCAATTGCACTACAATTCAATTTTCCGAATCTTTAGCTAATTACCCACATAAAATCGGTACGTCGGTAGATATTCTGTATCTATCCTTCAATATAGACTGAGAGAAAAACTAGAATTTATTTGGTATGAGCGAAGTATGACTGTGCTGTCATGTGCAATTGCAACTTATAATTTACATATTATGGACTGAGGAAGTAGATATTGCACACTGTTTGCATCTCTCCCCTCCTAGACTCAATCCCCTCGAAATAGCATGTGCTCTGAAGAGACGGAAGAGATAGCAAAGAAAAGGGGGGAAGGAAATAGCGAAGAGGCAGGGCGCTGAGCACGAATTGGAATATGATGTTTATTTACATTCTAGAACGAGTTACAAGACTTCATTTAATAAAAACCTTAGATAGCAAATATTGTAAGAAAAAATGCGCCATCATATTATCTAAACCCTACCCCTACCTTTTCTATCTTATTCTCTATTCTTTAGGCTGATAGATTCGTGGGTACTTTTCATATTTATGTTTCGAATATTGATCATTTTAGAAAGAGAAGTCTCCTATTAAATTGATGTTTGTATCTTATTATAGAGTAAAAATTAACTTCATATTTGAATTCTACGCCCTCGATTACTCCTATATACCTGCTCTATACGGTTCAACTCATTAGCACCCATATACTTGGAATGTTCCAAATGCTTTTGGTGAATATTGATTAATGCATTCTAATGTGTAATATTTGAAAAGTCGGTTTTCTGAACTAAAGTTCGAACACTTTTCTGATATTTTTACACTAGCCTAATCGCCTAATCGGAAAATCTGATACGGATAATGATTAACTTCAGAACTTTCGAACTAATGTTTATAATAACAATTCGATGTTTTTTCCTCTTCAAAAAACTTCAATATTTGTCTTCTTCTTGCAGATCAAATTCGCTTTTGTCTCGATGAGTGGATTCCACGGCACGACGGGCTTCGGTCGTCTGATCTCGTTATTGGTCTACTCTGTGCTTATGAAGTCATCTTTCTACGAGGCCATCTCTCTGCCCTTCCTCTTTCTCGTTCCGCACAGGGACGATATGGAGCATGCTTATGTTGGTGTGCAAAATGTTTGTTTGTTTTTTTTTATTTTTAAAATTTTTTCTTAATTAAAAATGTGTTGAAATAATTTACCATAATTGATTTCGTGGTAGTTTTTAATGAGAATTTATTTTTCACTTTAAAATTTTTTATTGTCTAATTTTCCAGTTCGTATTCAATACGGACAACGTGACGATGACGGACTTCGGCGACAACATGGAGGGTATCAACGACGAGTTCATCATTGTCGAGACGCTGGGTTTATCATTTGTTTATTTTTTGTCCTTTTTATGTAAAAACCTAAGGCTCTTACTTTATCATAAATTGAAGATCAGATTTCGTATAATCTAATTATTATTATCTTTTTCTATTGATCTATTTATCATAGAAAATCGATACTTTGATCTTTTGAAAATTTTGCAGAAGACGGCCGATTGATAGCAACTCACCACGACCATCTGTATGAACACCGCGGCCACAAACACTCCAATCCTGATCCCATCTCGGAGTACTTCCAAGGATGATAAATTCCAAATTCCCGGCAAACCACTTTCTTTTCTATCGATTTTCTCTACATCAGCACCCGAAATAATAATAAACTCGATGAAAAAATTGGAATTTCTAGATGGATAGTTTTGAAAATTGTGAAAAGAAAGTTCAAATTTGGGGAAAATATGAGATTCTATAAGACTCGTTGGAGAAATATCTGTAATTTTTCTTTGAAAACTTCAATTTTCAATTTAAACATAGTATTAATCTCTTTATCGTCTACTTCATAAACAATCGACGTATAAAATTTCCATCGAACGCGTGCGCGAAAATCATCAAGTTTTGAATGTATAATTTTGTATACAAGAAAAGTTCTACTAAATTGAAAAGCAAAATTAGAAAAAGTAGGCACGAGAAAATCGAAACAAGACCCTAGTTGAAATGAAATAGCCACCTGGAAAGAGGATTCTTTTCGAAACACATTGAAATTGAAAAAGTCTAGGATTACGGTACGGTAGAAATTGAAATCAGGATAATGTCGCATAAATTGCACTGAATTGAAATAATTGCACTGCTAAAATCTATTCTTCTCTGCTCTCTATCATACAAGCTGTAGGATAGGAATGAAAGCACATCCGAAATACGACATTGTAAATTCGAATGGATAAATTTTGAATCTTTCAATTACTTCTTTACTGTGCATCTAATAATGATCAAAAATTGGGAAATTTATCATTTTACTGCTTTTAAAATTCTATAATGTTAAAAAGAATCTGAGAAGTAAAATGATATAGAAAAATTACAATCATAAACACATACATACGCATAAACGAGGCTCATCGTTATTATTACATTTTGTAAATTGAGTTATTTTTGTTTATTAAATCTAAATTCCTATGCAGCGACCATTTTGGGGTGGGAAAAGCACTGGTTGAACCGACGTATAAATTATTTTTGACTACTTTTTAGTTACAGAAAAAAGTAGCCAAAATTGGGTTAACATTGAAATATAACATTTAGACTACAAGCGGGTAAAGGCAAAGGCGAAAATTGACATAATATGAAAACATAGAACACGAGTAATAGTTCAAATCAAAAAGATACAGAACTATTCCTGAATTAATTCAAGCAAGATTTCTACTGAAACTCAAAAGTCAAGAACAGCTCTAACATATGAAAACGAATTATATAAAACATCGAGGATTTTGCATATGACACGTTATTCGTAAGAAGCGAGAGTGATTTTGCAAGATTTGAAGATTGGTTTTATTCGATAGGTACAAACATTTACCCAATTCGATTCTTAAAATAACGTACAGAAACACACATTCTAAAAAGACTTAAACTATGTACTTCATTCAAAAATAGATTATCTTTTCAGAATACCACTCAGGCTACTGCAGCAATATATCAGCAAATAAGTTACAATTCGAGTATTGTAGCACAAAGGGGGTGGATATGCCCGGCTAGATTTGTCGGTAAAATAACAATTAAGAAGTGAATTTTTGGTGATTGATGGTAAAGAGTGGAAGAGAAAGCATTCCTGAATAGTCGATTTTCAGCAAATATTTGAGGATATTCTCACAGAAAAGGAGGAAATAACAACGGTTACGAATAACAATGGGTGATTCACATCGAATTGGTATTGTTTTGAACATTGGGAGAGGCCGAGGAGCCCGTCGGAGCGGGCGAATTCGGCACTTGAGAAAGGCCTGATCGAGAAAGGGGCTCCTGAAATTTCTGGGTCACCAAAGGGTATTATGTACACAGGATATTTTGTTACAAAAATGAATGGGAAAAGTGTTTTTTTTTATCAAATAATTTTCATGAAAAATTTCCTACTCATTTGTTGAAAAATGAAAGAAAATCATCGATTTTTAAAATAGTGCTCCCTATATACAAGGATTTTTAGGAGCTACTTTCTTATGGCTAATTTGATGAGTGAAAGAACAATTTTCTTGTGTCGAGAATACTCTTTACTTTTTTCTTTTTTCACTTACCAAATAAGGATTCTCGCTAGCTGACGACGTTGTCAAGTTGCCGTCCCTGCCGAGTGATGAGCCTGAAGTTATCAACATTGAGGGTGAAGTTCAAGCACCATCTTTATCTGCCATACAAAATAAAGGTTGACCAATGGAAGATTAGAGTGCAGGTGAGAAGTGCGATATGAGGTAGCCGTAAAGGGGGATTCAGATAAGGGGTACATGAAGCTCAGCTTTAAACAGGAATTTCGAAACTCAATCCTGAATTTGGAAATAACTCTTTGAAGAGTTTGAAATCCAAATTTTTTGAACTGCATGAACCCCGAAGCTCAAAGGAAGATGAAGGGATTTCAACATTGCGACACTAGGGTTATGAAAGCTATGCATTTTCAAGGCTATTTGTTCCAAACATTATTGATAGTTTCGAATTTCGCTCGTAGCTCGCCTACATTGCTTCTGTCAGTTCGCTCCAATAGCACTTTGCCGTTCCTATGTTTCTTCACCTCACTCCCATGTCTCTCACTAATGATGTCTTCGGAAATCGCGGTGTTTCTCTGGGTTAGCTTCGAGAACACGTTTGGAACGGGCAGGCTCCCTAGCCTGTCTTTTATTCTACTCTTGGCACTGCCTGTGCTGCCGATCGACTTCGCATCTTTCTTTTCTTTCGGCGGATTTGCCAGTGACATTAGACTTTTATGTTGCGGCGGCGGCTCGGTGGCTTTCACCAGATTGGGCGTGGAAATGCCGGACCACGAAGACTTATGTCTCGGCGGTTCGACGAAACGACTAGAGTACTGAGAGAGTCCATCTTCGTTGTACGAACTAATCGTCCAAAGACTTTGACCCAGGACGACATTAGTGCTAGTTACTTGAGCAGAACTTGTGGATTGAATGGAAACTGGAGAAACAGGAGAAGGTGAATTAGGATAGTCACTAGACATTTCTTCTTCAGGAATTATATCTGATGAGATAATAGAAATTGGAGATGAGAGCTCTTTGGAGATGGGTCTCAGAGGGAGCTCGATGGAACTATTAGATGAGGTGAATGAGCGATTAAAGCGGAAAGTGGGCAGATTATTCGGATTATTGTCATTTGACTGTGAGGTGGAGGCCGTACCATCTGAGCTTCGACTGGTGGTGCTGAGCGGTCTCGTCTTCTGAATCGCCTCGATATCCTGCTTCGTTCCGCCCAGCGGTCGCACCCCGTGAACATTCGCGGACGTGGAAGATGTCGAGCGAGCGATCGGGAATATTTTAGTCGGCTTCTGAAAAGGAAACACATCGAAAGCTGTTTGGTGCAAATTATTTGAAAATTATACGAGTTGTTTGTTGAAAGATAGATTTGAAAGTTATTCCTTGAAATCTAGTAAGTTTTCATGTTGGAATTATGATGATTGAAAAGTTGTGTTATTATAATTGATTGACAAGCACTCTCTCGTGTTCATTAACGAGCAACGTCTCCCTGCACAATGATTGTAGAGCGCTAGTGGACGGGGTTAGCGTGCTATACCGTATCGATGTTTAGGCTCATTTCGATTTCACATTTCAATTTGAACTATTTCACGCCAGCCCCTTTTCTAGTTTACGATTATGAATGATTCTGTAACGCTCTACATCATTGTTGCTCCTCTGCTTTTCTTCGTTAATGGTCACGACAGAGTGACAAGCGAATTATGCTCGTGTAAACCACCAGTAAGCACACACATTGGATGTCAATTTTGTTGGTGTTAGGCTATTCCTTTAATTAGAGAAAATTTCTCTCGTACCTTGTCCCCGTGAGGTTGTTGATGCAGATCGAGTAGATTCTGCAATTCGTGCATCGATCCTGGACCCATATGAACGAGATGGGTGAAATCCGAAGGACCAGAAATCAGTAGATGACTTCGTCGGTCACCGGATCTAAAAATTTATAAGTTGAGGAAAGAAAACTTGATCGGAAATTCAGAAATTATTCACTAGAGTCCTGGTTCCAAGTAATTTTGGGGAACTTGGAGCAGAATTAAAATTTTAGATTAGGTTCGATTGGTAGTGTCTTGGAAAGGGGTTCCATTTTTTACCTTCCATCATCCTTTCCAGGCGTCCTGATGGTGAACTTCCTCTTGGCCTGTTTCCGTCGAGTAGCACTGCTTGTGGAAGCCTTGGGAATGTACAGACCGTCCTCGTCCGAGCAGACATCACAGAACATCACGGCTGTGGGGCAGTCATTGACTAGACACAGCGAGAGCAGACCGTCTCGGGAGAGAGGTGCGGCTGATCTGAATTAGAATTTGTGACGATGAAATTAGGGATGTGAAAGGGTATCCATTTGTTAAACTTATCAGAAAATTGAGGACAAAAATTGTCGATCGAGATATTGGAGCAAATTGAGAATTCGATAAATCCGAAAATCTCAGAATTATCTTTTTGAAAAAAGTACCTCAAATTGATGGTCTGCACCCAGTCAGCCGTATTCACGTTGAACACATCGACTTGGAACTCGGAATAGACGCACAGATTCGGAGCTAGATAGGTGAAGCCGTTTGGTTTTGGCTGTGAGGGGAACATTAGCTCTTGGGATCGAGATCGACGGCCTACAATTTGAATTCGGGCTAGTTTTTCGAGAATTTCAAGAATTACCCAATTCATCGACGTAAACGGCGACTTTGTTGAAAATGAGGAGATATTCCTTGGAAGTGGCAGATTCGCTTTGAACCTCGACGAGCATTTGAGCTTCGTAATTTGCAGAGGCAAGAAATTCCAGAGATTTATCTTCACTGTTCACCAGAGCTAAATTCATAAACTTTTTCATGAATTTTCCAAAAAAATTCAAGAACTTTCAAAATTTAACATTCTCCCAGAGAATTTGAGGTTGAACTTTTTCAAAGATACTTGATGAGGAAAAACTCACAAAGATGGTTGCTGCTATTCTTCTGATCACCCAATGACCAGGTTCGGAATCCATGCGTAAATCCGACAATCAGCCTGCCCTTCTCAATCGCCAAAGACTGAGGGAATCCGGGCATTGCCAAATCCTATGATTTTTTCCTATTTTTCAAGAAAATCGTGATTTGCTGCTTACCATCCACTTGTCATGTCGTTTCTCTTTTCTGTCGATTTGGAAGACGACGACACTTTTCTTGATAGCGACCGCGAAGAAATTCGTGTTCGAACCGTGCGCTCCAGAACCCATCGCCATCAAATGACAGCCTTTGGTGTCGGCTACCTGGAAGTTTGAAATAGTTTAGAAACTTAGGCTCATCAGCTTGTAGCGTTGAGAAGTAGATTGAAAATGGATTGTTTTTACGATAGGAGAAATTTGCATTTTTGCCAGAAAAGTCTACCTTGATCCACTTGAGATCCCGCCCATCCAAAGCGGCACTTGGAACTAATCGGACATGTCGTTCTTTCGTGGGACCAACCATAACCAACAGAAGTTGTTCAACTGGGTTGAATTCGACCTGGAAATTTGGAAATTGAATTTCGTTGATCAAAATCAAGTCGTCAAAAATCCGTACCTTTTCAATCCACCTTCTGTGATTTTCCTTCTCCCCTCCAACCGGCACGAGTGTGTCTCTGTCCAATTCGACGCAGTACAGACCATGGTCCTGGAATCCGAGCACGATTTTCGTTCGATCGATGATCGCTGCGCATTGCGCGACTCGAATCGAGGGAAGACTGGAGACATCGAATACCTCCTAAAATGTGTAAATTTCGAAAAATAACAGATGTTTATGATCAGTTATGGAAGCCATTTGAAAGGAGGTGAACGAGAATTTTGAAATTAAAAAATGGGGGCTGTATTTTGGAAATTACGTACCTTGATGACATAGGCGCTTCTATCAGCCAAGCGAGATCGACGAAGTAGCGTCTTGAGCTCGTTCAACGCAATCACCCATTTCTTTCGTTCCTCTGGATTGTCAGCCATAAGCAGTGTGTACTGTGCAACGGCAGTTCCATCCTCAGCCGCTGTCGCATATTTGATTGAACTCGTTGTTATCCGGAAGATTTTCGGCAAGTCAGATTTCTGAGCATGGATGACATCGTGCTCACTAACTCCAGATACACTGAAATCGGCGTCCCGCATGTCAAGCACCTGAAATTTAGGAGAAATTGATAAAATGTCAAGAAAATAAAAATTTTAAAAAAAATTACTTGTCGAATGACCGGATGAATGTCAGTGGCTTTGTTCTGCTTGTCAATCATGCAGTCGTAGAGATAGAGTTTGAAATCACAGACTACCACATAGGTTGCTTGCCAGCCCTGAAATTAACGAATTAGAAAATTGTACGAGTTTTAGTAACTTCGAAAACTCGACCTTCTTGACGCCCCCGGCCCTGGGAGTCTTGACAAGTCCTTCATAGGCCGTGCCGACTCCCTTGCTTGGATCGATTCCCATCGGTCGTCTTGTTTCAGGAGGTACGGGGCATTGGGATGGCATTCGAGTAGAACAGTTGACATGGCAAGGATATTGACAAGCTTGGCAGCAGAGACCTGAAAAGTCGTATGAAAGATGAAACGAAAAATCATTGCATGAATGTTTGAAAGTTAAATAAGAGAAACTATCAGTTTCACCATAACTTCTCAAAGCGAGCTAATTTTAGTGAAAAGAAAATTCGAATCGTAATTCCGAAGAAAAAAACTCTTATTTACCTTGTCGATCTAATCCGACCAGAATAGAGGTGCAAAGACAGCATTTTGTTGGTTGTGCCAAATGAACGTGCTCGAATTGGTGACCACGACCGTTCAATGCGTTGTTCAGGGAGGTCATTACCTGAAATTTTCTAAGTAAGTAAAAATTCGATTAAATTAGATAATTGGAACAAAATGGATGAGGGCCAATTTGTGAGTCTTATATTTTGACCAATGACTCTGTTTCTTAAATCATTTATGACGGATCTGTCAATCAGTCTTTACTTTTTGAAAGTCGAAAATATTGACAAGGTTCAATCAAAATAGTGTCAATTGGTTGAGAAATTTGTAAGCTTTCGAATAAAAGAAAACTCAAGAGATAATTTCTATTTGTAGGTTGTTTTTTTTTACCTTTGGACTAGCACCCCTCGTCGATCCAACGACGACTGTTGAAGCGGTAGACATCGAATCGAAATGCTTTGTCTGATTGACTGTATTCTCATAGGCTGGAGGTGCATAGGAAGGAGAAGGACCCATGGGAGAGCCACTGAAATTTAGATTTTTATTTTAAAAAATATAGTATGTTAGAAAGTCGATTTTTAGATAGAATCTGAAGCTTACTATTGGAACTGTCTCTTCATCATCATCGAATTAGACACTTCATATTCAGTTGAGAAACTTTGGTTGGCTGATCGGGGAGTGGAGGCTTGATTCGGGCCTGAAGATGTAAATTTTGAAAAAAAAAAGTGAAATGAAAAATCATACCGATATTAAAGAAAGAGCTCCTCTCGAATTCGCTGATACTCGCGTCTTTCATCGAGGCACGAATCACTTCTCGTTCAGCTTTCAGACCCTCGACTTCACGACGAGCTTCGGCTAGCTAAATTTTAAGAATATTCAATTTTCTCGAAAGGAAAATAAAAATATATATTTCGTAAAAATAGCAAAAAATAACCTGGTCCTCAGCCTCGCTCATCCTAGACTTGGTGTGAATGTAAGCGGTCCTCGTCTTCTGCAGTTCCTCTTGCAATTTGTTCTTCGATTTGATCTCGTTTTGAAGGGATTGTTGTAGATCCAAGCCACTCATTTTCACGACCTGAAAATTTAACATTCAAAAAAGTTATTTTAAAAATGTTGTGTCGAGTTGATAATTGAAAGTCAAACATTCAGAAAAGTTTAGAACATGATTTCTTTTGTTAATTTTGAAAGTTTTTACCTTATTTTGCCTTCTCGAGCCCCAACCAGAGGCAGGCGTTCCCAAAGTTCCATAAGGAACTAAAATGAATTAATTTAGTGGAAAAATATAAACAAAATTTTACGATTCGAAATGGGAGACATTCCTCCGTTTTCGTGCTTCAGCGATTGAATCTCGCCATTGAGACGTTGCACGACGTTCTAAATTAGGAAAATGAAAATTAAAGTCTTTTCTGCAAAAATAATGAATAATCAAGAAATTAATTAAAGCGACTAATGATATAGGAATTTGAAGAGCAAAAATCTTTCCAAAGAAAAAGTAACTTGAAGATTATTATCAAGAAAACATACTTCCATTTCTTCTCTGGTGGCTTTCTCCTCGTTGACCCAAATGAGAATTTCGCGAATGTTCTGCTCGTTGATGCCGATTCGCGACATCGCTTCGCTAAAATAAAAGAATGAGATTTGCATAAAATGTAGGAAAAACCTCTGCTGTTTGAGTTTCTGATTTTCGGCTCGAATCAGCTCATTTTCCGTGTTCAATTGAGCGATATTCTCTTGAAGGGACTTTTGAGCGCGTTCGTATTGCAGCTAAAGTAAAATTTATGAGAAACTAGCAATGTTTCTTTTTCCAAAAATTAGACAAAATACTATTTTTCACTAAAATTCTCAAATGTCAAGTTTATTATCGATTTTTAAGAGTATTAAATAAAAACCTCAATAGCTTTGGCCTGCTGCTCCCCTTGCAGTCCCAGTTGCACAAAATCGTCTTCCAATTTATGCTTCTGCATTCTCAATTCCTTTTCTTTCTCATCGAATTGAGTTTGGAGGTCGGAAATTTGGGACTAAATTTGGAAATTTTTTATTTTCTAGGAAAATAGAGAAATACCTGATAATTTTCAGCGAGTTGTTTCCGTTTCTCCTCTTCCTGCTTAATGATTTCGGCGTGCCGCTCGTTGAGTCTTTCAAGCTCTTCGGCAAGACGTTTTACCTCTTCGGAAGCGTTTTTGTCGCTCAGGGCGGAGATCTGGAAAATTAGCATGAAAAATCATAGAAAGAAATTTGATATTGAATGATAAAGTTAACAGTAAAAGAATTTTAATTTTAGAACTCGAAAGAATTTAGCATTGAGAAATTGGATTATTTTTACCTGAGCTTGCAATCCCTCTTTAACCATTCGCTCAGATTCGACATTTCTCTTCGTCGCTTCCAACTCCAATTCGAGTTCTTGTCGAGCTAAAATTGAAATTTTTTAAATTTGAAAAATAAGAAATAGGGAAAATACCATTATCAACTGTCCTGAGCTCGGTTCGAATTTGGTCGAGTTTGGTCTGCAGCTGAGTCAGCGATTTCTCCTTTTCGGACATTTCTTCTCGGAGCTTTCGGACACGATTTCTTTCGTCAACAAGTTCGTTGTTTAACTAAAATTAATACAATTTGCAAAAAATTGAATTTTGAACAAAATTTTTCTTTTGAAAATTTGGATAAAAATTATACTATGTACATATTGGAGGGTTTCTTCCTAAAACATAGTTTTTACCTCTTCGAACTCATTCTTGGCAACATCCCTCTGTTTGATGGCTTCTTTCCATTCCTTAGTTTGAATCGTTAATCTTTCAGTTGAGTCCTCCAACTCCTAAAAATTTCCAACTTCGTGGTTTTTAATTTTAAAAAAAATTATTTTAGCCACAGCACTGGCTCATTATTTTGGACTGGTTTACTTTCTGGGTAACTTGCGGTATAGGCTAGAGAAGAAGCAAATTGTAGGTTGGCCGTGGGGATAAGCAAGGGATAGACTACGCACCAGCGATATAGCTCATTTTCGGATATCTTATCATTTTTCCTCCTTATCAAACATTTGCAAGTGACATTTGACGTCATAAAATCAAGGTATAAAGCGGCGCGAAGCCGTTTTTCAGAAGCCAAATGTTATTTTTGTTGATTATTTTTCACTTCAAACTATTCTTGAAAATTATTGTTGCTTCTGAATAATGGCATCACACTGTGAAGAACACATGAGACAATTATGAAATTGTGTGAATTTGACAAACTTACTGAATTTCACTAACTTTTGAACTTTTTTTTATGGAAAATACAATTATGTTCAGTAATTTCTCGATAGATTACGATACAAAAGCGTAGGATTGTTGTAGGCTAAACACACAGTAAGGACACGACAAAAATAGCTGCAATTTTGGGGTTGTTACTTTAAATTTTGCATTTTTATGATTTTATCGAAAAATTTAGAGAAAGTAACAAGCCTTTTCTAGTAAAAGCTCACACCAAACGAACAAACTGCGATAAATGAAAACCACTATGGACTTTATTTGTGAAAATACGGTAACTGAGCTGAAATTCTGACATGGAAAATTCGAGAAATTACACGAGAAGTTGGGACACACTCGGGACGACGGAAATGGGACTAGAAAACGACGAAAATTGTATGGAACTGAAAATGAAACACGACACAATAACTAAAACGAATTTACATACAAAAATTGTAAAAAATAACGATATTTTGAAATAATCATGTTTCTTTCAATATATCGTCCACAAATTACAAACATACACATACGCGAACCAAATATGGATAAACTACAGTATTTTCCGAACAAAATGATCAAAAAGTGAAATCTTCTGAAGATACTGCACTTGAAAATTCTATGAGAACTGATCCATGCCCCAAACTGAATGACATTCACAAATTCCGCTGATTGGAATCCCCCAAATAATACACACAACAAAGTTCACATTCACAACCTAGAAAATGCATATAAATGACGACATTCAGGGATGAGATATTGGGAATGAATTAAAATAAATCTTGAGGTAAATTGAGATTAGATTCCGACTTTAAGAAATTGCATTTCGCTTGTTTATGAAAAGTGTCGATTTTTTCAATTCAATTCCAAATATCTCATTGATCAACAACCATACAATAATACGCGAATTCTGCCTTCAGTTCATTGCCGCAATAAGCTTTTCCAGTCCCTCCTTATACGCGTCTTGAGCCCACTCGAAAAATGCCGACGCGAGGTGTTTCGCGTTTTCCGCTGTGCCTTTAGTTATCGCGTTCTGATACAGCACCGACACTCCCAGACACACCATTACCCACATTACGTAGCCTCGCTTATTCGCGTTAATGTTTCTCCGATGGTTAACAATTAGCGTCGATCTTTTTCTTCGATTTGATCTATTCGAGCTCGAGTTTGTAGAGCTTCTAACTGAGTTTCTTTTTCCTTTCACGCTAGCGACAATTCTATTCTGCCTTGCCGTTGGTGGGGGACTATGCAATCTCAGCCTTTTCCTACTAACAGGCGCGCTTTCCCCACTACTGCTCGTGGAACTATTCGTGGCTCGGGACCACCTTCTGCCGGGTAACATAGGAGGATCCCTAGCCCTTTCCGAGCCGACTCCCCTGGGTCTGGATTGTCGCGCTGCTTGCGGATCAGGCGGTGGGGACGCGAGTCGGTCCTTGCGAACCTCGTTGTTATTATTGTTGTTGTTGTTTGAATTGGGATTTGGTACGGGGTTTAACCGAGGTGTAGTATTTTGTGCTGTGGCATTTTGACCGTTGTGATTGGAGGAATATTGTCGTAATGTTGCTCTGAGCTCGTCACTGACCCTCTGTAACTCTGTTTTCTCCATGATCAGTTGTCGATTTTTCTCCTTCAGTTCCTTGATCTTCTTCTCGAGCTCTTCAGTGGAAGCGGCAGCCTTGGGATGTAAGCGTTGAGAAGCGGCCAAAGACTCGTCTTCCAAACGCTTTTTCAGAATCTGGAAATTTTTAATAAACCAAAGGAAAGATATATTTTGGAGGATAATCTTTGGAAAAAAACTATTCGTACAACCCAATGTTTTGAGTGAAAATGCCGAAATCTGAGGAATTGAAAGCTAAAACCATTGAGAAATTTAGCTAATTTCGACAGGAAGTATTGAGTTGCAAACTAATTTCGTGTAGATTTTACTAAGTGAGGAATGAAGTGTACCTGATTTTCATCCTTCAGCTGAGCGATTGCCTGTTCGTAGGCCTTTTCGGAGTCCGGCTTGTTACCGTTCGCCAAGTTTTGAAGAAGAGATTGAGCTTCTGAAATAATATAAAATTAAAAATAAGTAAATTGCTAAATTTCGAAGAAGAAGATAACCTCGCTATTGAAATAAAGAAATTTGTGTAAATAAAAAAGTAATCGAACCTTGACATTTACGAAATAACTCGGATTTCTCGAGTTCCATTTCCCTGAGCCGTTTTTCATACGCTTGGACCCCTGCATCTTGTGTGCCATTCGTCGTTCTCCCCACCTGCTCGGCGAGGGATTTCGCGTCCGAAAGCATACTGGAAAGAATTGAATGAGATTGGTTATGAATAAGAAATGGAAAAATGATTGAAATTTTTGTTTTGAGTTCGAAATTTCCTTCGTCAAAAATTTCAAGTGTCAAAATTCTCTGAAGGAAAAGTAAAGAATTGCGACGATGACAGGTTGATGAAAAGATCTCGCTTCGAAAGTATTTAGAACAAAATGAGTTTCAATGAAAATTACCTTCCATGAGTGTAGGTAAACCCGACAAAAGGCAGATGGTTTCCAGTGAACTGGGCTAGTTGTCGAGGCGGTTGGGTATCCTGAAAAATGTTTGATTTGGTTGTTTTCAAGATACAAATTCTCTTACACAAGGCGTGAAGTCATTCTCGTTCTCGTCGATGTCAAAATTCGAGGTGTCTGTTTCACTAGAGACTTCGGGTTTGTAGGGAGGGTCCGCTGAAAATTTCAAAATATCAGCTATTATTATAATAGATAATTAAAAAAATATATTTTTCTAAATTAAAAAAAATCTTACAGTCTCGAATAGTCTCCCAATTGATTCCAGCGAAAAACGGGTGATCTCGGAAATCAGCGAAGCCACTTTTTCCCAATCGAGTCTACAAAAAATGATAAAAATCAGGAAGATTCTAAATTCGCCACTTCTCTCGAGCAAATGAGTCTTCGAATGAGATCTTTGGCCTCTTCCGAAACGGTCCAGTCGATTTCGTCGTCGGGGAAATCGAGCATGTCCTGCATGTTTTAAATTCTAATTTCCCAGAAAGAGGTAATGAAAAACCTGATGCGCCATGATTTTCCCGTATGTATCGATGAGACTTTCAGAGTAGAAGGGGGTTGTTCCGTAAAGCATTTCGTACCTGAATCATAATTTAGAAAAGTCAATAACGATTGTTTGAACAATGCTACTTGGATTAAACTTTGCTTTTTTTCTATAAAAGATTGAGTTTGTAAGAAAAAGAGGAACCATTCAACAATGAAAAAATAATTTTTCTTTCAAATGATCAATATAGATCTTCGATGACAATATTTCTTTCATGGAAAAAAACCACTTGGCTGTTCAATCAATAGAGAAATTCCTTACATTACAATTCCCAGACTCCACCAATCGCACTCCTTGCCGTATCGGCCCGCGTTGTCCTCCATCGCACGAAGGATTTCAGGCGAAATGTAGTCAGGGGTGCCAACTGCGACGTTCGAGGAAACGGTACCTGGAAATTTGGATTTGTAATGTAAAAAAATTTTAATTTGTAATTTGACTGTGAGTACTTTTCTATCAAAACTAGAAAAAAATAGGGAAAGGTTTAGTATAACGGAACTATTCGAAGTTTGGATAATTTGAAGATATCAAGATCACAAAACAAACGAAAATGTGAAAGAAAATCTTTGATTTAATTCAGCTCACCATCGGGCAGTATCCTCAAGCAACTTCCGAAATCACCTAGGCGAATGTGACCTTGAATATCGAGAAGAACGTTGTCGGGTTTTACGTCCCTGAAAAATATTCCTTTCCAAAAAGTCTTTAATGTTCATGATTGCATCATTTCTTTTTTCAGACAAAGCATCAAAAGCCCACAATGTTCTATGCACTTTTGGTTCAATTTCTCTTTCCTTTTTTTCTTTTCCCCGTTCTTTCATTTAATTAGTCTGTGCATTTGCAACTCTCAAACCCTTTCGCAAACAGTTCAATCCGGAATTAGAAAGCGCGCAGACTTTTTGCAGAAATTTATCATTTATAGAACGTTCAGAAAAAGAACAGTGAGGACAAAAGCTGAAAGAAACAAGATTATAAAAGTAAAAATAATTATTCTGTAAAAATCTGCTACTTATTAATTTTCAATAAAGAAGGAGCATATGGAAGAAAGTGAGCAAAATTAGAAAATCATGATAAGAAAATTTCCTTAAAAATTTCACGAATAAAAAAAGTAAAACCCCAACCTGTGAACGTATCCCAAATTGTGAACGGAATCGATGGCGAGAACCATTTCAGACAGGTAGAATTTGGCCATCGTCTCGGGAATATGGTCGTCGAATTTCGACAACAGGGTCAGCATATCGCCGCCCACGTAGTAGTCCATTACGAAGTACTGGAAAATTATATTCATACTAAGGAAAACACATGTAATTTAAAAATATACAACTTTTTAGTCAGAAGAAGAATAAACTCTAAATTTCTAAGAGAAAGTGGAAAAAACGAACTTTTTGCTATTTCTGAAAAAAGTCCTTTTAAAACTAATTTTAAAGATACTTATTAAAAGAAAATTACCAAATTCTTTTCATCTTGAAAGGCGAAGTGCAGATTGGTGATCCATCTCCTGTCTCCATAGACGAGCACATCCCTCTCCTCGCGGAAGCAGGCTGTGTCCGCTCGCTTCACCATCTCCCACTTGTTCAGGATTTTCATCGCATAGACCTGAAAATTCGAAGTTTTTAACGGAAAAATAGAATGATCCTTATAATTTTGAGGCATTGAATACATATATAATTCTAGTAATTTCTTTCGAAGATATAATTGATGCAATGCAGCATAGAGAAATTTAGCAGAAAGATCAATTTTAAGGAAAAATGTTCATGCTATCTTATATGATGTTAGACGACCTTAAAACATCAATAAATCTACATTCGTAAGATAAGATAAGCCAACGCTCAAAATGTAAAAATGGAACCTCAAAGCTGCGAAAAGTACAGTAGGAAACTGGTTTTCAAGTTTTATAAGCGATTTTCTACCTTCCCAACGGTCCTCATTCGGACGACAGCGACCTCTCCGAAAGCCCCTTTGCCGATCACTTTGAGCACTTCGAAATCGTCTCTGCATAATCGAAGCGCTTTTGCCTTGGCAACGACAGATTTGGCTGAAAATAAAATATAAATTTGAAACATAAGTACTCGATTGAAGTTTTTTTTAATCTTTATAATAAAGACATTTTCTCAGAAGTAAGATAGTTTTTTTAAGTAGGAATATCATATGATTTTTGAAAATTGCATCTCCGCACACTTGCGACTCGATTTTTCTATCATTTTTACCGAGGCAAATCTCTAATATATCAATTTACAAAGAGATTATGCCGCAGGAATGCATGACGTAATGACCTAGAAACTAGTAAAGAGCGTGTAGTGTAAACGCTACTACTCTAAATAAATATTTGTTGAAGATGGAAAATAAAAATAATGCCTTTTTGGAGGTTTATGAAGTTCGTGCATCAACTATTTAAAAAGTTTCATTATCTGAATATGAACTTGAAAAAGTAAATAAAAAAATAATATGATAAAAGTCACCACAAATCGTGCATCTAGAATCACAGGTCCTCTCAAATACTTCTTCGATCGGCAATTCACTATCAGACACCGTAGAATTGGTCGAGTTTTCCAATTCAAAACTGATCGAAGAATCAATCGAGATGTGTAGCTCTTGATTCTCCTTCTCTACAGAAGATTTCCTCCAGATCACAATCGAATCGCACTCGGTAACTGCGCCGGACCTATTTTCACTCTGGTACGGGTCCGAGTCCGATCCCGATGCGTTCGAATTGGTGTCGGAATCACCGCTGATTTTGCGATTGAACAATTCTCCATAGGCTTCGAATAGTGGTTTGCTTGGTTCGGCGAAAATGCCGCTCGGAGCAATTTCCATCTAGTCGAAAAAATCCGAAAAATTTTAATCGGAAGTCCAAAAAATCAAGGATTATTGCATGGGCGAGATTGTAAACAGATTGAGAAGGGGCTTCAAGACTTTCCTGACAAATTCAAGGGGAATCTAGGAATGAATGGTTGTTAGTAGTGTTCCTGTATTCCTTGCTAG
>LIAE01007606.1:22377-52484 GCA_002287525.1 Diploscapter pachys
GTGGACATTCATTCACTCTATTCTCTGTATGAGTTTTTTCCCCTTTTTCTCTCCCTTTCTTTCTCTTCCTAGTTTTTCTCGTTTTCTCATTCCTTACAAGCGGCACTTTTCCGCTCTTTTCGTCGTCGCTAATCTATTAGACAAACCGCTTCTGGACTTGCAACAGGGAACTGTGAGTGTGATGAGTAGGCGCATTTGAAGCAGATCAAAATAGGAAAATATCATGAAAATTAAGAGATGAAAAGAAAACATAAAATAAAGAAATATTAAGAGAAAGAAATTAGACTAGGAGATAACATAGAAATTAGGGGGACAGAGCAGAGAAGCTAGATGCAATGAGAAAAACAGCAACAAATGTGTGAACAAATGAATCGAATGGATGAAGATGCAGGAAGATGGGCAAAGATGCTAAATGGAACAGGGATTTCAGCAGATTTTTACAGGAATTGGGAAATCCCAGAAAATGAACCAGCCATTCCTCGACTATTTTAAAATCGTAAAATTATTTCATGAAAAGTTGAAATAATCTTGAGGAGAGAGTATGGAACAGAAAAAAACCCAACTTTCCGGGAAAAAAATCTCGTAAAAATGATAGTTTCAGAAGGTTTCAGTTTTTAATTTATCTAAATCCCTCAAAAAATGTGAGTTTATTGATAAGAAAATTATCTTGATCAGAAAAGCTCAAGATTTATCAATTTATCAAAAATTTAGTAAATAGTAAACTACCCTCGTTTGTACTTCAAAATCTTCAATTTTGAACGCGTTCAAAAGGCCGAAATCGCCCCTTGCATTTCGAAAGAAAGCAAACAGAAGTGTAACCCATCCACCTTTGACAAATTCGATGGGAAAATCACAAAGAGAACGGTAAACCAACTGAATTATAATCTAGACAAAAGATTGGAAGGGTAATCTGCATGACTGCTAAAATTCACGTTCTTCAAAAAATTGAATGACACGAAGAAATGAAATTTATGTCTAAGGATTACTAATAGGGAAATTTATATAAAATTTCCAAGGAAAATTTAGTCAATGAGATAAAAACACGACATAATAATTTTAGACGCTTCTTATTGATCTTTCAAACTAGATTAAAAATATGAGGGACTAAATATTTCGTTCAAGCCTGTTTCTATATTGTCTATATTGAACAATTCCTTGTTTTTCACCAGATTCGGCAAGAAAAACGTGACTATTTTGATCACTTCAAAAGTGCGTTTTTCTGTTCAAACGTTCTTTTCTTGTTCTATGAATCAACAAGTGTGCGGAGACGTAGATGCGTGAGAAACGATAAATTAGCATCGCTTATTTTTCCTTTGAAATAAAAAAGAAGATAAAGTCTACCTGATTCAACGAATTCGGAAATGCATCGCTCCTTGCGCAGCGTGGAGTTTTGGCATTCATCGAACAGACAGATCAGGGTGTCTGAAATTGCATTATTGAGAACATTCTATAATTTAAAAATTCCCGGAGTAAATAAATTTGCGTGTCCGATTTTTCATGAAAAATCTTAAGATTTATATAAATTTCACGAACAAACAGTATACGTCTTTCCATAAGTGTAATTTCAACGATGCTTGAGTTTTATTTTATCACGAAGAAAAGTCTCACCAATGAGCGTCTCAAAAGACATCGCGTGGTCATGTTTGGATGGTCCTTCCAGGTAGACGTGCTCAAGCTGCCGCAGACGGCACAGCGCGCCCTCATCTCTAGCCGAAGGTTCCATCACTAAAAATAAAATAATCAATCAATCAATCAATCGATTAATATTGCTTTTTGTAAGAATTTTATAGATAAGTTAACTCAAATTAACGTTGCCAAATTAGCCAATCAATATTATCTTTCACGAATTAGGATGAGCTGAATTTCATTCTAAAAAAATTCCTTAATCAGAAATTCAATTTAAAGAATCGTAAAAAATCAAATTCATAGGTTATTCTGTAAAAACTAAAATTGATAAGTATTATCCTAGCATCTTTTATGACCAGTTATTTGATCCGGAATAGAAATCATAACGTTTAACGAGTCAGAATGAATTGAATTGAATTTAAAACTTCCATAATCATGAAATCAATTTAAGAATCGTAAAATGGAATTGCAAACGCTATTCTGCAAAACGAAAGAGTACTATTTTGTTTACGATAAAACTCAATCAAAACCAATCGATACGCATTTCAAAACGTAAGACTTGCGAAATGCTCTATTTTCTTCTCATTGGGTGAATCGATGAATGTCATATGCACAAAGAGCCAAAAAGAAAGAAAAATAAAGAAAAAAGAAAATCGAAAAAGAATGAACCAATTATTTGCGATTCCCATGAAAGGAAAGTGGGAAGACAGCAGAAATTTGCATTCGAGCGCAAAACTCTTTTCCCTTTCAAGGAATTTAGCATTAGAGCAGGAAACATAGAAGCGCATTTTTATGTGATGAATCATTAAAGAGAATTATTGAAAAGCGTTCATTCATTGTTCTAGAATTGAAGGAAAAACTAATGAGAATCAGGCGAGGAAAAAGCGCTTTGAAATTGGCGCAAAATTTGAACGAGTCAATTGACGAAGAAATAGTAAGGGAGGTTGAAAAGAGTAAGAAAAAAAGGGGAGAGAAATAGTGGGGAAAAGATGCAGAGGAAGGGCAGAAAAGGCCACCAGAGCCTGAACACTATTCGAAGATAATCGATAATGTTGAGTGGGAGAAAAACAGATGGAGATTCTCAGAGAGAATAATAATCTGATCTAAATTTGACCTAATCTAAGGATAAGCCTGATTAATCCGATCTTTCAGATGAAAAAAACTTGCAGCAATTTTCAGAACATAGATTTTTAGGTCATTTTTTTCTTCAAAAATATCAAAATTGTGTTTAATTTTTGATCAGGAAAAGGGTAATAATATCTGTCTGAAAATTCTATGGAATGCAAAATCAATTTGGAACAGAACAATAGAAATAAAACAACAACGCTAAAATCGTGTTCGATCAATCGATAATCTAAATAGCAGAGAACAGATTTAGTAGCAGTTAAGGAGGGATTATCCTTTCTCTGTGCGCTCTTACATAAGGAGTTCCTCTGCATTGCACCAAAACACCCAACACACATTACATGTCAGAGCTAATAGTATTGAAATCTAAGAGAATTAAAGATAAAGGACTTTCCGTAGATAGCAAATACGGTTAGAGATCAGAGGAATTGAAGGGAGGGAAAAGAAATAGACAGTCTCTTTGAGAAGCACAAATGTGAAGTGGGGAGAAACAGTCCCACAGCTCATTGTGTTTTTCTTTTCCTCTCTCAAAACTCAATACTATCTCACTTTTCGACCTCATCGTTTTCTCTTCATATCATCAAATAACATAATCTCTAAATGTCTTTCTTTCTCTAACGTGCGATATTTCATAAAGAGCGAAAGAAGTCTCAGATCTATACAAAATGACAGGTTTTCAAATTTTTCTGAAAAGATCGGATTGAAACATGAAAATACAACTACTTGACCTATCGGGAATCCTTAACTATGAGGTCAACAAACTACTTGAAGAATGCAGTAGCTTATAAATAGGCCGAACTAAACTAACGGTTTTCAAAAGTTCGAGAATGAGAATAGAAAATAGTAAAAATGGTAAATATTCTAACCTTTTTATGATAATTAAATTATGTGGATCGTATTTTTACGTTCCAAAAATTATATTCTAACCTCGACTGTCAGGTGGCTGACGGTGGTGAGACCGAAATTTGTTCGAAAAGTCCTTTAGTTTATGCATGGTGAATTTTGATCAAATGTAAAATAATTATGATCAATTTTAGAAAATACTCGAAGAATTCAAATTTTCAGACCATAATTGATAGGAAGCGCAACCAAAATGGGCTATTGCGGGGTGAAAATGAGAGATAAACATTATCGGAGGAAAGTCATAAAATTCCCGGGAAAAATGTTGAATTGTTTGCGACGGAAAAGGAACGAAAAACTGATTGAGGGGACATGTTTCCACTTTTTTCGTTTTTTTTTTTTTCTTTTAGGCAATTTCATTCGATTTGTGATCTAATCGAATAATCAAATAAGCTGGCGAAAGTCGCAGATAAGAAAACGGGGAAGGGAAAATGAAACAGAAGGAGAAGGGAAGAGAGAAGTGAAAACAACTGCATAAAACATGCGAATTGTCAGCATATCATTGATTTTCTGGTGAATTGATATTGAAGGGGTGGGAAGGAATAGTCAGATTTATGGAAAACGTCACTTATGATGGATTATTTTTACTGCAAAATTTTTGATATAATTTGTGTTTTAATTAATTTTTATCAGTTTGAAAACTAACTTCAAAAATTTATCATGAAAGTCAACTATAAAGTGGGCGATATATGTTTTAAACTATTGATGAAAAGTCAAGACTTGGATTTTTCAAGAAAATAAATTCGTCGATCTAAAAGATGTTGAAATGAAAATGATAGAAGTTACGCTTCCTTATACTTCTTTAAAAGAAATAATTGATCTACGCTTGTTGATGGTTCATATTTCACACTTTAGCTATTGATATTTCGCACATTTTTGCGATGAGTAAGTGTCAGAAAAAGTCGAGTGAAAACATAAAAAGTAAAAACTTCAGTAGCCATTTTCTTCGTTCAACAAATCCGATTAATCACGGCCAGGTATTAATAATGGCAGGATGACACATCTGAGAAATTGAGAAAAGTTATAAGATATTCGATAAATTACCTATGAATTAGCATCAGGAAAGTTAATTTATTCTTGAAAAGAAATAAATTTTGAAGTGTCCATAAAAAGTTTTAAGACCGATTCCTGGAAACTATACGCAGCGAAGCGCGCGCGGACCTCTCACGTAAATCCCGAAGCAGCGACGTGAATCTGGACAGCACGCAATTTTGTACAAGTAATTGCCCTAACTTGGATTGATGTATGATGAACTTTAGAATTTCGTAATTTCATGGATTTTATCGCTTTTTTCAAGTGGAAGATGAGAAATAATAATTTCTAAAAATATTTTCAAATCCTAAGTCAAGCTCTTTATCATTTATTCAAGAATAGATTACTGAAGAATGTTAGGTTCCATTTTTCTCATAGAAGTTTTTACAAAAGTTCGAAATTGTCAGCCTGGTAGAATTGAAAATCAAACGATGAATCGATGAATAATATCAAAATATCATGAACGATGACGATGCGAAATGTGTGATTTTCCTCTGGAAAATCCGATTCCGAGAGAATTCGTTTCGATGTCGAAATAATTTATGCTAACTGACTGAAAACGGGAGAAACAGAGATGAGTAACCAAAGGAAGGACGAGAGAAAGAAGAGGAACAGCTGGTGGAAAGTGAGGAGGAAAGACAGGGAAAATGGAGAAATAGTATGGGAAATAAGAGGGGAAAGACAAATAAATTTGAAATAGTAGGAAAAAGAAATGTGAAATCGAAGAATGAAATGAAATGACCCTCTGCGCATCTGCTTCCTCTTCATTTTGTATTCTCTCTCTAATTAGACCCTCAAAATTTCTCTGCTTCTCTATACCCCCATTCTTTGCGAGCTGCACAAGATCGAATAACATACACACATTTCGCATCCAGAAACGAAAATTTTGGGAAGAATGAAAATCTCTAGCCCTGTATATAAAAATAGCTAAAGAAAAATGACTGGGATATTGAAAATCCAAGAGGATTTTTTAAAGTCCAGAGTCATGCCAACTCGTCTGTCACTTTTTACTCGTAAAGATGAATGAAATTCAAGAGTATGGGCTTTTTACCTAGAGTTCAAAAAATTTAAGAATGAAACAACATGTGATAAAATGAATGGATCCTGGAATGAAGAGTAAACTTGAATAAATTTGAACTATGATAAGAAAAGTTCGTTAAAATTCACCTCGATTATGTTCAAATTTTCTAAGCTAAACTTATATTTACTAAAACTAGTGAGAATGTCAAAACTACTGATTTTTTTTCATAATAACTAGTTTCTTCACTAAGCTATACGTCTAATAAGAATAAGGTCGTGTCAGTGTTGGAACACAGGGGTCGAGAACGAGAAAGAAAAGGAAGATAGAAAGAAGAAATGTAATCCTCGGGATTTTCGGCCGAATCTCGGAAATGCAGAAATTCGAGTGACCACACGAGAACTCGAGCGACTTTGAACGGGATATTTGGAAACTCTCTAGCCATAAGCAGGGTAAACAGGGTCAACTGAACTAATACTTTTAGAGGAAAAAATTGACGAAAGTTATAAAAAGGGAGTTTACGAAGCTAATTTGTTGAAAATACTTACAAGAATAACTTTGTGGGGAATATTCAGACACGAAACTTTTGGGATGAAAGAGAGGGAAATAAAATTTAGTGTAGGAAAAATTTTGAAGATAAGAACAAGGTAAGATTTCTGAAAATTTTGAAAATAAGTTTCCTTGAAGCTGTTAAAGGTGTTCTTTCTCATGTCGAATGATCAAACATGAAACGTTACATCTGATTGTTGCATCATTTCCTCAAAGCTTTTTCAAAACGTCCAAAAACAAGATGTCAATCAGGTCGGCGAAAGCAGCGATAAAAAATAATTTTCCTGACGCATGCGGAAACCGAACCTTGAGGTTGGAAAATAAAATGTTACATTTACAAAAATCACGGAGGAGTTTTGAAGTTACATGAGAATAGAAAACCAATGGATAAATTTGTGGATCTTGAAAGTGTTCAATGAAAATTAAAACTAGGTTCTAATGGGTCTAGTTTTTATCAATAATTTTTCAAGTGTGGAAGAAATAGGGCATTTGAGAAATAGCTTCTTTCTAAATCGTCATAAATCAATAGTGTTCGATTCGGAGGATTCCAATTCCAAATAGGGCGTTCATATCTAGCAGATTCGCACTAGGGTTTGCTGTAGTTTTCGTACAAGGAAAGTGAGGAACGAGAAATGGAAAGAACGAGGTTTGAAACTAGAAAGAAAAGAGGAAAAGGGGGCGAAAGGGGTCGAATTGAGAGGGGTGGACGAGTGTAAAAAATCAGCGGATACAACCCCGAACGAGAACATTTCTACTCCTAACTAATAAATCATAATCAAAGCTGCATCTTAGAGGGATATCTTATCCGAAATTTCGGGAAATTTTCGGATTTTCGCCCTAATAAATAACATAAAGGTTCAGAGTTTTTGTCAGTTTTTCAAAAAGTATAAATCTAAGAACAGTATTGATCCTGATTTTTGAATTATGAACTTCCAAAATCGTCGTAATTGAAAAAAAATACAACTGTTACGGCTGTTTTTAGCTTTTCACTACACACATCCACTCCAAACTCAAGATGATGTCTCTATTTCTACAAACCCACAGACAAGCGAAATAGCACGGACTTTCTAGAGAGAGAAAGGAATCATGCGCGGATTTTCTAAAAGAGGAAGTTTGTTCCTGTTTTGACTGATCGAACGGTCAAGTACTTTCCCAAAATTGGCTTGAAATCAGCGAAAATAGAAGAGATTAGGGAAGAAGAAAATAGCATGCTCACAAGGTGAAAAACCTGTGCATTGGACGCTTTATAGGTAAAAATAGTAAAACTCGATTTTTTATGATAGAGCTAATCTCGGTTCGGCCTAATAACGTGAAAAAACTGGGAGTTCGGTTAGATTTTTAGAGGTAAATATCGTAAAATAGAAAAAGTGGAAAATATCGTACCGAGTCACAAGATTTTCTATGACCAAAGGAAGACTTCGTTCGTTGTTCAGAAAAAGAAGCGTTCAAATTCGGCTCAAATCGAGTTGAGCTTCTGGTCGAAATTCATCTACTGTCGTTGTGACCTGAAAATTGCCATTTTTTGAAGGGAAAGAGCATTTTCAAGAAACATGAATCTTCCTGATGGTCGTTCAATAATTTTTCTCACAACATTGGGCACTTCACTTTTATTAGTAGCATAAGTTTTCCATGCTCAAAATCTTATCGGTTTTGGGGCGAATGAAAATTTGACATATCCAGAAAGGACACCCTTGATGATTTTTTCTAAGAAAATAGGATTTACCTTCTCTATTATTTTGCTTCGAATGCGTGCGCATCCAACCGTCTCAAATATAGCTGTTCGATCGGTGGCTGGGGCAGCAAATCGAAATGCCTGGGGGATTTCGGCAATTGACTACAGATTCGTGACTTCTCTCGTCCTTTCAGGGAAGAGATTGTCGATTTTCGGTGATCGCTTAGGTCGCTGGGTTCTGAAATTTTTCAAACTTATGTATTTTCTGAGGCAACCTTGAAGAAATGCGATTTTTCGAGAAAAAAATCAGGATAATTTTAGAAAATGAGATTTTCTCAGCAAAAATGATCGGGATATTCTAGGAATTATTCGGGAATGATTTTAAAACATCTCTCAAGTGGATGAAGAACCTTGATGGTCTTCTTTCCGTATCATGCATCAGACAAAAGTCCAGGATATGATCTAGTCGAAGGACAAATGCAATGAGATGAGAAAAAAGCGTGTTTCTGCATGTGATGATCAAATATAAATACGCAAATAGGCGTACAGCAGAAAAAAAGACTTATTCCTGTCGACTGATCCCTCGAGTGGCAAAGGAAAATAGGGAATCAGAAGCAAAATGTAGCAGGGAAAAATGAGAGAAAATGCGCGACCCGCAAAGTTGTAGGCAAGTTCAAACAAAACGACAAATTTGATGAGGAGGTGATAAAATAATATAAATTGGTGAATTTATATGAAATTAGCAGGAAAACGAGAAGAAAACAATCATGCACTTGTTATTGTTTCTCAAACTATTCGCACTGATTTTACCCCATTTTCTCTCATTATTGAATAGATATTCTCCGTTTTTTCCGTAAAGTTTTGCAGAAATTAGATTTTTTCCTTCATCGGTTTGCTCGCATTTTGGACTTGAGAGGGCAGAGAAGTGGCATAATGAAATGTCAAAGTTAAGAGATGGGACTAAATTCGATAAACAGCATTGAAATCCGCGACATTACTCAAATAATCAAAAGTTGAGAGGCCACTCGAGCTCTTCCTCGAAGTTGGATGGCGAAATTGATAAAATTAGCTGTCTGCAAAAATGTCGGAAAAAGCGAATGCCAAGAATTTGAAGAATTTCGAACCAAAAGCTCGAAACGTACAATACGCGATTCGAAGATTTTATCATTTTTATCAGTCAAAAGGCAAACAATCAGACGGTGCCGAAATGAGTCAGAGTGGGGCACAACTCAAACTGAAAAATGGTTCGAAAAACGGCAAGAGCGACCCAATTCAGACAGTGGAAAATAGACAAAATCGCAATGTTGAATTGGCTGCACTTTACCTCGGTTTTATGGCTTCATGCACTTTTTTATTCGCATTTGAAACAAATGCCGTGTGCGGCAATAAAATAAAACCAATCGATGGAAACTCAATTTTGAAATCCAAAAACTTCACAAAATGTCGTTTTTCATCTAAATTCAGCGGTGGTACTCAAAAAGTGCCTATCTGAAAAATCTTTCTTTCAAAATAATGAGCAGTCTTATCTGATCAAAAGAGGCTACTCGACGAAAAATAGCTGTAAATTGTAAAATCGTTAGGAGAGGTGCGCGATGAGAACAAATGATTATTTTTGGTGGGAACCTACCAGAAATTTTTTGAAGACAAATCGTAAAAATCAATGATTTTGTTCGAAATTCCCTAATTGTTCGGTTTCTGTTTTGCATTGTTTGGACATCGGAAAGTTCAAAGGGAAAAATGAAAACGGATGATGGATTCGATTCAACCATTCAATCGTAATCATGTGTTTGGATGAAACAATTTTGAAAATCGCCATTATCGATTGGAATGATTGGAGCTACAGAAAAATGACAATTTTAAACATGTTCTTTCCGGCAACGAAAGTCTTTCCGTATCTGATGAAGATAAAGAAAAAGAAACATAAAATAGTATAAAAGTACCGAATTTTCGGTAAATTACAGGAAACCACACTAGTTTCTAGTTTATGGATGCGCACAGGTTATTTGGTTGAAAGGAACTGGGGAAATCAGATACAAATCTCGTCTCTAAAGCAATCAACGACTTCTAGCTCTACGCGCATCCGCTTGAGTCTTGAGATGCTCGAGTTTTTCTACCTAACAACCCTCCTACAGCCCTCTTAACCAAAGGCTATCGTCAGAACGATCATATGATAGATCAAGGATATCAAGGGTATTTTTTCTTTGAAAGATATATTTTCAAAGAGCTTCGCAACAATATTTAATTTTCATCCAGTCGAAGAAACTTTCTGATGAAAAATCGAAAGATTGATTATCCAAAATAATCAACTTTCAGAACAAAGCAGAAACTGCATCTGACCTCAAAATTTTCTACTCTCCCAAGAAAATCTCCAAAACCCTCGACTTTTTGCGCTCATCAAACGGTTTCTCGCGGTTCTCGAGTAGCAAGCAAACGGTTCGAGAAGTGTTGGTAAAGGGAGAATATTTATGAGAGGTGCAGAATATACAGTTGCAAAAGAATTGGATTGACATTTAACTTTCCGAGAGCGAAAATAAATGTACAGACTAATTTCGTTAATTCAAGCCCATTTTATTTCCGAAATCGTGTTGAGAAAGACGCAAAATGTGAGTACAAGCCGATAAAGTGCAGGGAAAAGGTAAGCATCGACACGCAGAGGAGGGAAAGGCTAATCGCGAAAATCGGAAAATCGATTTGACTCGAAATGCAACGGTTCTCACGAGAAGTGAAACGCGCAATGCTAAACGTGTGGATTAGAGGGAAAAGTCGGGAAGAGGGAAATGCAAGTATCGGTCGGAATGGGTAGGAAACGGGATTTTGTATCAAAGATTTAGAAAAAGTCGATATCAAGATGATAAACTTTCGACGGATCATCATTTTTTCAAACTTTCTACAGAAAAATTGATCTTTATGAATAGATGAGAAGTTGCTACTAATTAGAAAATTGGTCATTTTCCTCGGAGTCATGGCAATTCTTTGGGTTTCGCTTAGAAATGAAGAATAATGACCTTCCAGAGAATAGACTAGACGGAAAAGTTTCAGAAATCGCAAGATTTAGTAAATCCTTGAGCGCGAAAATGCAATGGCATAATTGGCTACTGGCTTCTCAGCTTCATTTCTCTTTCTCACAGCCTTTTACACTTCGTCTCTCTCAATTGTCCTCGCTCTCTCGCCGCATCGTATCATCCACCAGTCATCCAGTTTGCGTCTGCTTCATCTTTCATTTCTCCATTCACCATTCTCCATTTCTTACGCATTCCAGCGCGCATGTTCTCCGCGTCTATCATTTCTTCGTGATATTTCTCTCGCAATCTGCATCTTTTTCTGCCATGAGAGGGTAAATCTCAGCATCATCGGGCAGCTTGCAGTATAAGAGGATTGTGGTGGTCGTTGCCAGTCGCAAAATAGACATCCCATTGGGTGGGTGGGAAACAGATTGCCTAGATTTGTGATGGTAACGTCGAGCTAGAATAAGCTATGACACAAGGTAGATGAGTTGAAATTAAAATACCATGAAGTTCAACTTGAATCTTTATGATCTAGTCCAAAAACGATGGGATAAGATTGAATTTAGGACGCACAACATGAAAAAATGCGTGAATTTCCCCTTCTTGGTACCCCTCTTAGCCAATTTGATTTGCAGATAATCTAGACTAGGATGGTCAACATGTTGGTTAGGTAGGAGCAGAACATAGAAAGGGTTGACAGTGAAAGCAGAATAAAATACAAAACTAGACAGAATATTTCTTACGATAATGCGAGAGAAAGTGCAAAGATAAAGGGTCAGATCAGATATCAGAGATAAGGTGCATCCTTGAGGTGGTAGAAAAATGCATCCGGACCATCTCTGGATGGAAAAAGCTCGGCAGATCAATACGATCGAAGAAAAATAAAACTATGTAAAATTAGCATGTAAACGAGAACAAATATGCAAAAAAAATCAATTGAAAGTGATGAATAGACTGACTAAAGTAGGGAAAATAAAGAATGGAAGGAAGGAAGGAAGGGAACATCGAATGGCCTACGCCAAAATCTGTCTGCAGTTGGGCTTTTTTCTCTGTCTCTCTTCATTCCCCATACCCTCTTACTCTTGTTGTCCATAAGGGAGGTCAGTGTGGCCAGAGGCGAATTGAGCAGGCTTAGAGAGCGGAGGAAAACAAGAGACAGAAAAAGAAAGGAGAGAAAGAAAAATTAACACGAGTCAGGACATTCGACGGGAGGGATAAATGAATTGAAGCGATAGAGCCCCGATAAAAAAGATTGAAATGCCCTTGATAAAGTGCAAATCGGAACGTTTGGGGCGAAAAGTCATCAATTACTCGCCCATTGTCCTGCTCACTCGACCACCACACGGAGTAGCACCGAAAAGCTACCAATCAAAACGAAGACAAATATTGTCGAAATCGAGAAATTTTACAGGAGCAAGATAAAATGCTAGGACCAGGCATGATGTATTTTATGATCAGTTTCTTCGATTCGGACTATAATTTCCTCAAGTGGATACTTAGTACTCTCCTAAACTGGTACTGAAGAAATTCGGAACAATTTTTGGATTAGACAATAAGCGCTGGAAGGGCTCAAAGACAGATTGGTATTGTGCAAGTCTGATTCCGGAGAAAGTTTGGCATAAAAAATGAGGAGAATAAAGAGACGATATGTATTCTGCGATTTTCCCCATTTTGCATTGGAATGCGACGAAATCTGTGGATGTCTGACCTCAATTGAGGAACGAGGAAAAGGGGAACGCTGAATTCGCCTGCATATACAGCATGCTGACTGAATGCTGAATACGAATACGACATGGACGAAAGATGATTGGAAATGAAGAGGTGGAAAAGAGACCAGAATTGTGTTCAGCGGATGGACCTTGTAGAGAGTAATGGCGCGCAAAGCAAAGCAAGGCAAAGCACTGCGCGAACCAACGCGAACGAGCGAAAGAACGAATCCAAATGATTCTCCCTATTCGTTTGCCAACTTGTATCTATTCCTATTCAAATCTGCATCTCTGCTCTATGCTCCCTACGAGATGACTCATTTGATCTGTGTCGATTTCTGTCAACCTTCACATTTCACCCAGTCCCTCGTCGGCCTGGTCCATCCCATATGTTTCAGGATATTGCACCCGCAGCGCAACGCGCTTACAAAAGCGAATCAGTGCTGCTTTGGAGGGGAAATGAAAGAGGACCGCCGCCGCCGCCGCCGCTGGCAGGGGAAGGAGAGAGAATTATGCAAAGAGGAGCTGTAAAGACGCAGACAGAGAGCTGTAAACTGTGAGTCGGAAGGAGAGTGGAGGAATAGACTGGTACAAATTATGCCAAACCAAGGATGTAGGAAATTAGCGCTACGTGATAAATTGGAAGAACACTTTTGGACGAAGGGAAACTAGTTCGGGGGTAAATCGATCTATGATTCTTTGAATTGAACGCACTAGCATTTTGACCGGATGACAAAATTCGTTGATGAAATGTCCACAACTTGAAAAGAAACATTCGTTTTATAAAGCTGCGACGGAAATATATCACCTCTGTTCTGTCGTATTATATTAAAGAAAACAAAGAATTCAACCCTTGTTTAGGTCAGACATTGTCTATTCTTCAAAATCTCTGACGGCACAAAATCTAGTACACTTGAAGGCATTTGCAAAAGTATTGGAATAGGGAAATTTGAAAATCGGCTATAAACGAGAAAATAGGGAAATGTATACGAACGAGAAGATGGAAGGAGAAGGAAAGGAATGGGGAAGGGAACGGAGCAAGACAAATATGTAAACGGACGGAGAAAGGGAGAGTGGACAGGTCAGAAGAAAAACATCCAAAACGAATGAGAAACTCCGACTCTAATCGCTGAGAAGACCTTTTCTACTACAAAGGGCTAATTGGTTGATTGTAAACGAACATTTACGGGAGAAGTTTTGTAACTTCCTATTACGCAAATGAACAACATAACACGGGTTTGCTCACAATCTCTCTACTATTCTTGTTGAGATTCATATGAGTCAGGGGGAGAGGAGAACGGAAGATCCACCGGTGCTATTGAGTTACAATGGAAATAATGGTGAAGTCATCAATTTTATGAAGGAGATGTTTCGCAGAAGAAGAAGTAGAAATTTTCGTGCGCTTCACCACAAGTCCATCATGATCCTTTAAATTTTCAAATGTTATTGGAAAACAGTACGATGCACAAAGTGAAGTAGTCATGCCGATTTGAGAATTGTGATAGTGTTTGCAGGAAAGGAAACCGTTGAGATTTGAACGACTAAATTCAGCAATGAAGAAAATGTAGACGTGAGACTTGGCAGTCTAAAAATAAGCTTCAGAATAAAATTAGTCTACCTTCTCGACGATACGATTGACGACTGTTCACAAATGATGATAAGCTGTTTGTAGTGAGAACACAAAGTGCTGAAAGAGTTATAAAAAAGGGCGGAATTACCAGGAATAAACAGCAGGAAGACAGGCAGGCAGTAGATTGCTTTGTCGAGCCGCGTCACACTCGAGAATTGGTTCCCTCAGGCTTCTGCAGAAAAAAACGAAGCAAACTGGATGTTGACTTTCTTGATTATTATTACAAGTCGACTGAAATGTGTGCAATCCCATGTAATCACACTTATGAAAAGTAAAGAGAAGCACCCCTTGCAGGAGTAAAGTTGACATAGAAAACTAGTCTTAAAGACACTACAACGGTGATAAAATAAGAATACAAATGAGTGATAAGCACATATACCGATTTAGAATCGCAAAACAATAACATGCGAGAATAGACACGCATCAGTTTGACAACCACTTCACACTGATAAAAACACACCTTCGAACTGTAAACAGAAATACAAGAAAAGCCTGAATTCTCAACGACTTTTGCACTCGCTGAAATAACTCTTATCGCATGAATCTACTGTCTCTTGTTTCGAGAAGATTCCCCAATCCGTGTAAATGGGAATTGGTGCATTGCACAACCTCTGACATGATCACATTTATCAAATTTTTGGAGAAGATTATTGGCTATCACAGCAGTGTCAAATAGCAATGAGGAAGGCTTGAAAATTTGCACTAATGCGCTGAAATCAACGAATAGATTTTCGGGGAAAGGAAGAGCAATGCGCATTTCTGTCGTAAAAGTAGCATCGCCGGTTAGAAAATACGAATTTCTGTGATCCTTTCGAAAATGTTTAATTTTATGAATTATCATGACCTCACTATTATAAGCAACTGAAATAGTATTTCCTTATCAAAGTTTCTACCGAAACTCGTGATAAAGCGAAATTTTCGGCTACGGAATCTTCTCCTTGACAAGACAATAAAGAATTAGTATTTTTGTCAAGTTTGTCTGTGCGTCCAAGCCTAGATCTGACGATATGATGACCCGTTTAGGATACGATTTTTTTCTGCGTTAGACAGGAAATTTCCTGACGGTGCTCAACATACCGTGAAACCAGTATCATGGAGTTGAATCTGTATATTATTTCATGGCATTTATGAGAATCAAGCGAATCGTTCATCGTCAGTCTAATTTAACAACATGCAGCCATTTATTAAAGCGGTATCTCATTGGAATTGAAACGAGTGAAATATAATGCAGTGGAAGTTGAGTATCAGTCAGCCCCGCCCCTCGATTTTTGCACTTTCAAATGCCAAATTTACAACACAATTTACATTTATCCAAATGCTCTCGTCACACTCTGTAAATTCTCTACAATCAAAGCAAAAATCATATCTAAACGAATGAATGAAAACTGATGATATTGTGATTAGAGAGGAGATCGAATAAAAATTATGGAAATTTACAAAATACAAATGAAAACTTAGAATAGAGATCTTGTTATAGAATTCTTTTGATCACCGGTAGGTTCGCACACAAATGAGATTTTACAAGATGTTGATGTTAAAATTCGCCGGAAGAAAAGATGGATGTTTTTTTCGTTAGGAACCCGAAAAGCGTCCAACAACGTACAGAAAATAAATAAAGATTTTACACAATTAGAAAAAAATGAGGACAGATGTTAAAATGCACCGAAGAATAGTCGATTGATTGATTGTTTATTGTTTGTTGGTTGATTGATGTTCATGGTTTATGGTGCGAGTCGCTTGTGTGCAGTCTGCACCACTTCGAGCTTCGAGTTGACGTGGCCCATCAGCGGCTCAATGCCTGCGTACGGTGGCTCCTTCGTGCCGTGCAGCATCAGGGAGAACTTCTTCAGTGTTCCTCGGTGCTCACCAGGACCCTGAAGAACGAAATGATAAATTGCTGCTGTTGATGATATTTTGAATGGACAAGAATTGAAGAAAGAGGCTGCGCTATGATAACCGCTGATATCAATCTTCAAAAGTTGAGCAAAATCACACCACGGATGAAAAAACAAAATCTAATTAATTTAATCAAGGATCGGCCGTAGCTTATTTTTGAAAGAATCCGAAATCGAAATCGGAAGTTAGATTTTTCTGAGATCCGGATCGGTGCCGGTATCAGAACTTCTGGTCGGCAACTGATTCTAGTGTCGCGGAAGAGCAAAATGAAACTTGCTAAAAATGCACCTGGAATCTAACGATGAGTCTCCATTTGCCAGTCGGATTCTCTCCCCAGGTGTGACTTGTCATGAATGGCCAGTTCGTGAATCCATCCTTGGCGTCGTCGTCCTTTGGTCGTCGAGACAGAATCATTGATCTACAATTTTGATAAATTAGATTTAGAAAATCTCTGGAAAAACGTTCAGCTTATCCACCATTTCGTAACTCTTATTTTCAAATGGGCGGAGGATGACTTTCCAAAAAATCGATTTCTAGATTTATCAAAAACTAGTACCGAGTGCCCATGGGAGAGACGAGATAGAGAGTGGTGTCGCCTCGTCGGGTCGAGTTGAATGACACGACGGCTTGCACGTGCTCGAGATAGCGGACTTCAGTGGCAGTTCCGACGCATGCATCAGTGTTCAGTTCCAGGATCAAATTACCGTCAGCAGGGATCTCGCTAAATTCGTTGCTTTTTGAACATGTCCTCCCTTCTTGATAAGAGCAGTTTTCTTACTATGGTGTGTCGATGGCTCCAGCAGAGCAGTGGTAGCGAGGAGGGACCGTCTTCCAGACCAAGGACATCATCACCTGAAGAATACATTTTGAGATTTGCTCATTCTATGTTTTAGTTATACCATCTCAGCAGCGTCGAGTACGCCGAATCCGAACAGATGGTTGTATTCGAGACCAACGCCGTTCATCTGCCATTCGAAGTGAGTGCAGTTGCCAGAGGTCGTTTTGTGGTTATCAGGGATGGCTAGTCCGAGCTCGGGCAATTCACGGCAGCGTCCGTCGAAGAGGGAATTTCGGGTCGAAGTGAGGACGGTCAAGTGCTGGAGATCGCGCCAAGTGAGCTGTGGGTTTGCCTCAAGAGCCAGAGCGAAGACACCAGCAGCTTCGGGAGCAGCGGCTGAGGTTCCGGAATGAGATCGAGTGCAGCGTCCATAGAGATCGGTCGTTGCGACGCCGGTTTCCGGATTTCGGCCACCGTTCGAGAAGGTCGATGCCAGGGTGGAGGAGCACGACTCGTCGTAGTGGGCGTTCTCTCCGTTGTTGATGGCCGAGTTGATGGAGATGGTCCACATTGAAGCTGCGTATCCGTCACAGTTGCAGTCGTCATCCTCGCCGCCATCGCCAGAAGCCCAAACGAAGATCGATCCAAGTCCATTTCGGCCCTACAGCAATCAAAGAAATTATTTTCTTTCAATCGTCTTCTCACCTCGTTGACTCCCTTGACGATAGCCCTCATGGTGGCATTTCGAGGTCCGTCCACGGTCTTGCCGTCGTCAGTTGGTCCCCAGGAAGCAGAGTAGATGTGGATCTTGTTCGGCTCGTGACCCATCGAGTTGGCCTAAAATCAATATGTACTTTCCCAATAAAATATTCCAAAAAGTCTACCTCAATCAGATCGGTCATGTAGGGCTGATCGAGCATACGGATTCCGGCAACTTTTCCATCATAAGCCACTCCAACTCCACAGACACCGTTGTCTCGAGCACCGACGATCTCACCGGCGCATCTAAGTCAACCGATGTTAAAAATATCATTTAGAGATTTTTGATGCCATTGAATTGGCCTTTTGAAAATCCAGCGCTCTGCTCTTCTAAATCGAGGAAAGATTTCCCACGAGTATTTCAGCTTTTCTTTAGAATCATTCTGTGGCAGAGGCAAGAAATAGAAGATGGATCTTATTTTATCCTGGCATTAGCAATTCATGTTTATAGCAAAATTATTCATACCTTGTTCCGTGCGAGTTGAACCAGTCGTCAGTGTATCGGGGGTAGGGGAATGGATCATTTGACGAGAAATCGTACGAAGCATCGGCGTTGAAGTTGTTCTTGATGTCCGGATGCATGTAGTCGACTCCGTCGTCCATGATGGCCGTAGTGATGTTCTTGCCAGTGAAACCCATGGCCCAGGCCTTCTCGACGTTCAGATCCAATCGGGCCTTGCCTCCAGCTTGACCCGTGTTCTTCTGAAGACAAAAAACTGACTTCTAATCAGTATTGGGCGGAAGTTCCGTCTCCGAAATTTTAAAATATCTTTCCCATTTTCGATTTTCGAAATCTGAAGACGCACTTTCCGCTCAACGCTACTTCTAATCATCTCTTCGATAATTTTGCGAATCGGATACTCTAGTTCAAAAATATCGCTCTTCAAAAATGACTAATTCGTATCCTGTGTGATGGATGGTCTGTACTTATTGGGTGGCATTTTCTTGGAAGAAAGCAAATATCTTCGCCTTGAGGTTATTAAAATGAGAAGAGCTCCTGAGAGAGCAAAGGAAAGGGGGAGATTCAGATGAGGTGACGTCAGCGGTCGTGGCTCTCTCATATCCACTTTCTCCATTCCCCTCCATCTCTTTTTCACTAATTCGTCCCTTTTCAGTAAATGCGACAGCTTCACATGAAAGAGAGAACGAGCCGGCTGAATGTGCCTCCATGCCTCCAGGCATTCCATCTAATGAGCTGACTGCCAAATAAGCGGGAAAATACAAATATCGGGAGAAAAGAACAAGGAAATTCACTCCGATGCAAATTGATAGTCAATTTGCATGTGTTGACGCTGTTTTGATAGGAAATAGCGGAACAGAAGTTCGCAACATCGGAAATTTTCTGATCTTGGACTAGCATCATCTATTTATGGATTCACAGGATTAAGAATGATCGAAATGAACTCCATTTCATCTTCTATAATCCTCTGCATCTTTTACTGAAACTCATTCAAATGTTAATCTATCGAATTTCGTCAACATTTGTTGGAAGCCTATGAAAAGCAGAACGGAAGAGAAGAGCCTTCGCTTTCGGACAGCAGAAAATAAAGAACTTGTGAAATATTGAAAAGCTCTTTCTTGATTCGCAGACATTTCCGCCTTTCCCACACGCTTTCTTTTCTCTTTTCCATTCCATTCCTTGCTTGAAGCCTGAAGCTGCGGCTGATTTCCTATTTCAATTCATGCTCCGCTGAAACATGGCAACGAATAGCAGGAAAACGGATAGATGAAGCCATTAGAAAATTGTTTTGTTCCAAAATTGAACGCAAAACATGCTGATAAGAAAATAGATGAAAATAGCCAGCTGCTAGAAAGTTCAATGATATTCTAAGAAGAAGTCGATGTGGGCATGCGAAAAAGAAACTTCACGAAAATATTGGACTTGCAGACAAGTTATGATTGCCGTAAGAAACTAAAGAACATTGAAAGAGTTTCTTCTAGTAACTCGTAAATTTGTGACTCTTGATTTCAATATATGAAAGCTTCTTACCAGATACCACTGGTATTTGTAGAGGGGGTCGGTCGGTGATTGGACTGGAGAGAAGTCGAGTTGAGTCTGGAGACGTTCTTCCAAGGGTCTGAGAATGAAAAGTGAAGAACGAAATTTACGCCTGATTTTACCGGTATCCTCTCTTTGATCGTCTGTACCCGGTTAGCTGTTCAACGTGGAGGACCTGAAGTGAATTTCATTAGCTTGGATTAGAGAAATTGGCTATTGAAGGAAATTGTAAACGTCGAAATGTTGGCGGCGAGTATTTTCCTCCCCGAGTGAGTACTTTTCTCTCAAACTCTATTCCTTTCTTTTTCCTGTTTTGGGAGAAAAGTACTCATTTGTGGTAGGAAAGTACTCGTAGCCGGAGATGTCACAACATAGCGATGATGAGATATTCACAGATCGCCCAAGAAGACGCATTCTCATCGCATGTTTGTTAGAAACATGCAATATCAGATGTCAAAAATAAATACACACATCATCGTCTTTATGCAATTTTGCGTGATGGGCGACTGAACGGCGTGTGCGTGCATGGGAGAGAGCAGGCTGCACGAAGTGGAATTCCTTGTCAGAGCCTAGAACGGGTCCTCGGTTGATGAAGCCATGTCGTTTGGCGATTTTGTGGGCATTCTCAATGCCCGGCTCTTTTGTGTGCACGTGGAAATGATTGGTGTAGACCTCGAGTGCCTGCCCGACGGCAAGGCACGAGGCCAGAATGATGCTCAGCCAGGAGGCATCCCAGCCAAGCATACCTGAAATTTCTTTAGTTAAAGCAAACATTTCTTGGTGTACATAAAATAATGAAAAATGTTTGTTAGATGAGATTTAGTTTCAGTTTTTTGAAGGACAAAGTAGCTCAAGGAAGACCTTTCAAAATGTTATTGGAAAATCATTCGAGAAACTCGTATCATTTTACAAGACAAGACTATAGAAGTTTGTCTCTGCTTATTCTCAGGGGCATGAATGAATTATGGTAGAAAAACCTAACAATGATAAACGACGAAACAGTTTTGCTTATATGTCCAATCCTCCTAAATACTACTGTATCGTAATTTAGCTGCACATAAGTTCATTCATGGCCTGATTATTCAAAAATAGATAATGATAATCCTAACTAATCAAGAAAATGAGGGAGTGATAAGGTTTGATAATTGTCAAGCTCACCTGATTAAAGGGCTGCTGAGAAGGCGCCCCGAAGCGAGTGAGGCAAGCAGGAGAGAGCTCCAAAGAAGGCCTTCTGGAAAGATACCAGAAATTTGAGAAATAGCGAGGAAAAATGAGATAAAGCGCAGAAAGCACTGAAATGGCAGTAAGTAAAAAGCTGTAGAAGACAAGAAGCACGAAACGATGGAATAGTGTGGATAAAAAAGCTAGGGGGAAAGAGGTAGTGTGGGGAAGTGAGAGGGAAGAAGAGGAGGAGCGCCCGGGAGGCAATCAATATGAAGACGTGCTGCCCCAGCTGCTCAGTTCGTGCTGAGAGCAGTCAGCAGAAGCGCTCTCCTCTCCTCTCGCACGCCTCTCACTCCAATCGATATGATGATGTGAGTGTCGCGGCAGAAACGCAACCACCTCGAAGAATGCCTAAACCAATCCTAAATGTTCGTCGATAAAAACAACAAATGCGCGAGTACGATTCGGAATAAGAAATGTTTATGCAAGAATGATTTAGCACACATAGAAAAATTGCAAAATCGTAAACGATCAAATTGGAATTAAACCAAATGATTGGATTGATCTCATTTCATGTCACGACCCACATTAACACTCTCATCTGCTCGTGGAGCGACGGCGAACGGAACGAAAAATGCTCAAAATGCAAAAGACGATGAGATCAGTGATCAGTTCATTTACCGCCTTTGTGTCGTGATTTTGATAGCTTTATGAATTATCATCTCTAAAATGTATTCGTCGACACTTGATGACCTTTCTGATTCTCAGTACGAGGAATCTTTCAGTATTGGAATTGATGGAAAAAGGCAAAAGCTGGAACGGGAAAGAGCGATGGGGAGGCAATTCGAGACAGACGAAAGAACAATGCTATGGATAAATAATTGATCAACCCGAAAGCGACAATTATAAACAAAAATTAAAGAAATCTTTATTTCCCATTATCAAAGTCAATAAATTTGTACAAAATACGAAATTGTTCAATTTTTCTTCGTAACTCGATCATTCTGTAATCACAAATGTAGATATAATTTGAAGAATACGATACCTTATAAAGCTGATATAGTAAGGGTGCGTTTAGAGTTGTGCTGAAGTTAGCATCAATCGAGAGTATGGAAATGAGAGATAAGGAAGAGAGCATAACCGTCTGCACTCTCTTTTTGTGCTGATGCTGATGCTGATTTCAGCACAACTTTGAACACGTCCTAAGAATGACAGAAATTGCAACTCTGATAGGTAAAAAAAGCCGAGAAAAAAACGACGAAAATGAAGAAAAGCGAAGGAAAATGCAAGTGTGCTCGAATGGACGATCATCGCTCGATTTACGTAAAGTGGTCGAATTGGTCATTTTCGATTTTGTCTCGGCGAATTTTCGATTTTCCTCGAAACGTTTTGAACATTTTTACGGAATATTTTATCGAAAACTTCATGAAAATGTCTACCAAATTCTGCTTGAAAAATTTGCGACTTTTTTTTTAAAATGATTTTTTCGTTCGATTTCTCGAAATTTAGGCAAAGTTTGAATATTTTTTCTCGAAAAACCATTTGAAATCTTGTCCTGTTTACATTTTCTTTTCGTTTCTGCCAAGGTGAATTACCATAATTGTTTTCGCCAAACGGTATTTGATCATTTTCAAAATTTTCAGGTAGATTGCCTTTTCATCTTGCAATAATGGACGTCGAACAGACCGCCGCGATGAAGGAGTGGAATCGCCAGAACGAGCCACTCAAGAGCCTCGTCCAGAACTTCGATAAGGTGGCTTGCAAGCAGCTCGCCCGGGATTTTCTCTACATCCAGAGCAGTAAGTTTGAGGGGAGAAATATTGCTGCGACGAAGCTTTACGAGTTTTGGAAAGTTCATTCCCGATTTTTGGTGACTGGGAAAAATGAGCTATTTGTGAAATTTGATGTAAACTAAATTTTTCACTTTCCCATTCTAAATTTTATATCGCCAGGTTGCGAAATTGCCAACTTTCCAAATATCCCACTATTTCAGCTCAAAAATGGATGCACTTTCTGAAAAGCCACGTTTCACTTCAAAAATCTTTTCAAGAACACTGTTAACCACGAAATTCAACATCAAAAGTAAAAAAAATTATTATCGAACTCGGTCAATTTTTTTTGTGAATTTTCACAAATATTATGTTGAACTTCCAAAGTAATTCAGGAGATAATTTTAATATAAAATTTTAGGCCTGCTCGTCGTCACTCTGCTTCTCTTCTACAGTGACCCGGCCTTCGTGCTCCACCCGACAAAGGGTACTGCCTGGTACTATTTCTTGCTCTTCGGGGTTAGTTGATTTTTCATAAAGAATACAGTTTTCAGAGAAGAAATGAGAAATTTTCTGTGTCTCACATTTTAAAATTGAAGTTGTTTTTATTTTATTTTTTTCTGATCACCAGACCATGCTCATCAGTCGTTTTTGAATTTTTAGTTTGGAAGCGAAAAAATAACGAGATGTGTGAAATTTTTATCGTTAGAAATAGGCTAGAAAATGAGATTTAAGCGTTGGAAGACTCGCATCCTGCCGTTTTCGTCATATTTTAGCTGCCCACTATTGAATTGCTATTTTCAGCTGGTGCAGTACGTCGCGATGTTGTGTGCGTATCTGTTCATGAGCCTGGGCCTCTACGTCACGGGCGCCCTCTGCATCTTTCTGAGACTCGTGATCTTGTTGATTCCCTCAATCATCGACATGTTCCGCGATATTCCGAGTAAGTCATTGATACGAACCAGACCCTAGGGAGGGCTTAAGACAGAATACCTGTGACCTACACTTCCCTATAATATTTTATTCGTAATTTTGTATCCCTAGCGGGGTCGGGCGGAATTCCGAGGGTTTCGGCGTTTCCGAATTCTGAATTCCTAAAAATTAAAATAATTCCGATTTCCGAAAAGCAAAATTTCGAATTCCGCCCGGTCCTGACTCCCGTATATTTGTTGAGTCGGAATCGAATGCTCCCTAGATCCTGGGGCGATAGAAAGAACCATTAACATGTTTTTTTTGTTTTGAAGAGCAAGATTTGCGGGTGCATGTGATAGCAATCAAATCGATTAAATTTCGCACACTTTATTTCAATTTTTCCCGAATTCAGACAAGCTTGCCGGCAGCAACGCGATGGAACCCGAAGAGAATTTCGCGCTGCCCTCCAAGATGTTCGGCCACGAACTGCATTTCCCCCTGCTCGTCCGCATTACCATCCATCTCATCTGTATTCTCCTCGTCTGCAGAGGTTCAGTTATTTGTGATAATGCATTCCTTTTATCATTAGTCGTTCGAATATTTCTACTATTAAAGCGGATTTATTATCAGCGCTTATAATCCTTGACGCGTTTGATGAGAAATTTACGCGTCCTTTAAATGAACCCCGAAAATCGAATAAATAGGCGGATTTTCAGTGGCTGGCTTGTACAAACTGATGCTGGACGCGACGCTGAAGGAGATTCTCGAAGAGAATGAGAAACAGATGATCGAGATGGTGAGGAATGAGATGGAACTGGCACCGACCCAGGAGGAATACAAGACCACGGACGCTCTCATTCAGGAGGTCTAGAGCAAGCAGGGGATGGCTGACGAAATTGACATAATGAAGTGAAGGATTCTCTCGTTGAACCTTTCTTGTAAACTTCTATTTTTCTAGGCAAAATATCGATTTTCTGTGTTTAATTTATTTGATTTTATCAAAGAAGAATCAGGAAGACCAAAACTGATGTAATTGAGTGGCATATTTATGACGAGAATTTGTAACGAGCGACTTTTCGGGATTTTTTAATAGGAAATTTACTGATTTCATGTTTTCCGTCTCAAAAAATGATAGAATTTGATTATTTCATTGATTTTTGAAGATTTCCCAAAGAGGATTAATTTGAGTGCATAAAAATCTATTTTTGTAAACTACGTCATAAATGTGCCAACTCAAATCCCAACCTCCTTTTTATATATCTATCCTCCATCAATTTTATCTCTTGCATTCTTGCATAATTAATCTCCATCATAAACAATCTTCCTACATCTTCTGAATATTTCGGAATGCATGAATAAAGGAAATTTTTAGAAAAACACCAGTGTTTCTGAAAAATGATTGAGGAAAAAGCAGACCCAGGGAAGACCATCGTCAGAAACCCCTTACGACCTACCTCGCCATACAAAATTTTCCCTCTGCGACCTATCTCCCATAAATTTTTCGTCTGACGAAAGTGCCCCCTAGGTCTGCTTTTATCTGACAGGGGAACCTTTTTAGGGTCCCGTGGAATTTCGCAACGAGACCGGGTGCGTTTGAAGAGAAGATTGTTCTGATGCAATTCATATAGTTTTTTTTTAACAAAAATGAACAATTACACTATGTAATTAGCTCAAAAACGATTTTTCTCTTTAGAAAATAGCTCGTATGCTAATTTCTACAAGACTTAGTAAAGAAAAATAAGGTCACATAAGAACCAAAATGCGATTTTCATTTTTATTGGAAAAATTATATGAATAGATTCAGAAAATTTGCTCTTTCAGATGCGCCCGGTCTCATTGCGAAATTCCATGGAACCCTAAAAGAGTTCCCTAGTAAGAAAAGTCAATATTACTCCTGTTTTGATGAAGTATGCTACTGAATAGGCCTTTCCTATGCAAATTGAGTCATTCCTTCTTTTATCTTAACTTTTTCATATCACTAATAAACAATTTGCAGTTAATTTTATTGTGCAAATCGAATCTCGTGTCCTAATCTTTATAAGGCATGCTTAACAATTCCAAGCAGAGCTATGAGACTTTTCCGATAAGTTGATCTAATATATTTTAGCAGGAATTTACAAAAATATTTTTCCGATTTAGCTTGCTCATTATTTTCCATGTTATTCACACTTGTTCTCTGATAGTTTTCACATATAAGTTGGTATTTAGTTAAATTGAATTATATAGGTACTTCTAGACATATGTGCAATTTCATACCTTTGAAAACTTTTCAAATTATATTTCATCCTGAAAATCGACTTCTTCACTACGTGCTCTTTTAAATTATAGATATAAATCCAGCTATTCGAAGAATTTAGATTTTTATGAATTGCGCAATTTAGTCTTTCATTTGTGATATTGATTCTTCCTACACTAGCTTGCAATTAGTTTTGTGATTTGAAAATTTCTTTTAAAAATTTTAATCAGCCTTCAGAAAAATTTATAATTTATTGTATGGAGCCGGCCTAATTTTTATATTCTTCGAATTTTTGGTTAAATGAATTCTAGCTCGAATCAGATTGTATTTACGAAAGATCGAGTTGCTGATTATGATCAGGTTAGATTATTTATTCACTAAAATGTCTATTATTAATTTTACTATATTGTTGGTTTCATAAATGATTTTTGATAAGCAATCTTTAAAATTACTAATTGACAAAATATCTCTTGTTGAGATGTCGCTATAATGACTACTTTACAAATCAGAAATCTCTATGCATAAACCATTACTAGTGTATGTTCCAAGAAGCTCCTTATTTATAATTATTTACTGCAAAAGTCGTCTAATTATGTTTGAAAATAATTCCATTGTAACTTTGTCTCGAAATTTTAACTAACTATTTGGAGACTTTGAGCAAAAATGTAAACTTTATCACACGCCTATATTAAAAGTGAAAGTTACCGTATGAGATGTTTTCAAAAAGTAATAATAAGCCCCATTTTCCCATGATTAGATCAAAACGAAATTCTAACATGACTAAATTTGGTTTAGATGAAAAAGATGAAAACTTTTAGAGATCCGTATGGTTTTACATAATTGGTGGACTTGCGATAATTTCCTTTAATTTATTCGTCATAATTCGTCTTACATTAGTTAAGAAAACTCGATGTCATAGAGAAAGTGCGATTGTTCTATGTAAGCAACCACATAACCACATAATAAATAATTGTAAGCAAATTCGAGACAATTGGTTTAGGTACAATGGCTTTCGATGTAATTTTTGGGACGACTTATTTCGTTACGGGTATAATTCGGATACAGATTATTATGAAATACGAATGTACGTAAGTATATCATAAATGTTAAAAAATTCCTGCAAAAAATTGATAAATATTCTATTTGCATATAGTTGCTAAAGGAATAAATGTGAAAAATTGCATCATTCGCGTAGAAATAGGAGTTTTTTTCCTTTAATCAAAACGAAACATCAATATTTATGCCTCTATCAAGAATTGTTAAAATTTGAACCTAACTTTAGATATCCCCGCAGTAACGAAATGGTACTGTGCTAAAAGTCCGCACGTGTTACTGTTCATGATTAATATATCTGTTGGAGGTAAATTTTTTCGAGCTTGTTCTTCCTAATTTGTATATTTTAAGGATTACTATGTATAGTATCAGCGTTTGACAGATTATATTGTACGTATAACCCTATGAGGTATGGTCGATTGCCATACGGTTATATTATTGCTTTTGTCGCTCTACCATATTTATTGGCTATTTATCCGATTTTCAAAGCAATTAGCGATAGCGTGCCTTTTGATGTTACCAAAGATGTAAGTGCATTTTTTATCCGAGATATATTTCAAAAAGATATATTTTAGGAACCAATGATGTGCAATTTGGTAAATGCCTTAACTCCTAGTAATTTCGAATTTTTACGATGGATTCGAGTTACTTGCACATTAGCGTGTATTCTCGTATATATTCCTATATTTCATCGGCTTTATAGGGTATGAAAATTGTGGTGTTGTGTGATATGTAACATCATTTGGCTAGGAATACTCGATCATTTTAGTTATAGATTATAACATCCAAAAATTGGGCACATTTTTTTAGTTATAATTTCAGATTTTGTCCGAAAGCGCTAAAATCCAAGGAATCGGAATGTTGAGCACGAAAAAATTGGCGAAAATGACGCTGACGATCGCGCTGATCACTTCGAACACGATTCTGATGTTCACCGTGCCAGATCTCATTCTTATATTCAACCCCGATTATTCCAGCAATCTCTTCTACGTCATGAATTTGTGCAAGGTAAATATTCCCATAATTACTGCATGTCGCATGTGAAAATACTCTAATATCCACATAATAATTGGACTTTTGTTTGCCAGATTTTATTGCAAATTGAATTTGACTTGCATAAATGTAAAACAAAAAACTGGAAGATCTTGCAATGAAATTTCAAATTCTGCATAAAAATTGTACATTATACGAAAGATTGAATTAAGATAAATCTGCAGTATGTTTTTTTGTAGAATATGATAAATTTGATTTTAGGGCCTAATAAATGCAGCGATATTTCTCTACACTCAAGCTGTCGTGAGAAGCGCCTTCACTGGAACGAGGTCTTCGATTTTGGAGAAGACCGTGATTAAAAGTGCAATGAATATGAATGGCACTGGCAACAAGAGATTCACAATTTCTTCTCAACAGGGATTTATCATGAATAATTGAGTATTCGAGAGATATTTTTATGCTCGATCGATTTTATTCTACAAAGAGCGAATTTTTGAGATGAAAAGCAATCATGACTACATAGTGTTTCATTGCATTTTTAGTTGACAGGTAAAAATCGGTAAAGATCAACTTTCATATTACATATTTGTTAAATTTTGACTAGTTTGAATTTTTATTGAAGAAGGAAAGCTGATTTTTCATGTATTTTGTAATTTAATTGAATGTTTCTAATAAATTTAACACGGCACCTCATGTGCAAATCATTTATTTTAGAATTGCAAGTGAATTTTACGATGCTCAACACTCTTGGGTGAGAGATTTGAAGCAGAAGACAAAGATACGAAAAGAAGAAAAAATGAAGCGAGACTGGAGAGAATGGATGGTGGAACGGTGTTAGTTTTTGGATGTTCGTCTCCAGTTCGGCCCGAGAACCACCGCTTAGTGCTTCTTGTAGCTCTTGGCCTGGAAGTAGCTGGATCTTCCTGGGCAAGGGCAGTAAGCCGAGTCTGGTCCTGGGATTCCTCTGCAAGTATCAGCCATTTTTTCACAATTATAAGCAATATTGAAATCTTCTTACGGCTGTCCTGGAATTCCTGGCAGACCATCTCCTCCTGGTCTGAATGAGCAACAATTATTAATCAAAGGTCAAGTTTTGAAAATCTACCTTCCGGGGTTTCCTGCAATCGAGTCATTCATAGCGATTTTAACCGATCAAAATCATGATTAAATGTGAGATTTCAGATTCAACTTCACCAAAAATCCCCATTCAATCACAATCTTCGATAGGCAGTAAATAGCTGTGAATTCGATACCGGGGTTTCCTGGTGCTCCAGCGGGTCCCTAAATTAATTAAATAACGATCAGGTTAGGCGTTAATTCAACTCACGGGGTGTCCGTCGCCTCCTTAAATCATTTCATAATCAATTTAAACCTCTGGGTAATTTAACGCTGGGTTTTTACGCCCAGAATTAACATTAATCCTAGGGTTAAATCGTTTATGAATCGCGAACCTGGGGCTCCAGGCTTTCCGCTGCTTCCTGGCTCTCCCTAAATAATTTAGAAATTAACTAGTTTTAAGCGAATTAGCTTGATAAAACATACGGGCTGTCCTGGGGCTCTAAAATTTCATGAATTATGGTATGTTTTTGAGTTACGAATGATTTACCCTGGTCTTCCTGGTTTTCCATATCCACAAGTTCCACTCTTTCCTGCGAGTCCGGCTGGAAATCGAATTATATACATCATTGGATCGGATAGTTTTAGAACTTACGGCGTCCGGGTTGTCCCTAGATCAGTTGAACTTTTATAGATAATTCACGTATTATCATCAATGATAATTATCACAGTTATCAAGAGTAATTTATGAGGCATTAAGTTATCTTGAAACGCAATAATGCTATCACCGATGATATGCAAATTATTTATAAAGCATTTCCATACTGGGCTTCCTGGTCTTCCAGCATCTAAAGATTATTCAACTTTGATGGTATATTAAGGAAGGATTTGAAATGGAATTTAAGAGGGAGAAAAGCTGTAACTGTAAGACATTCCGAATTAAAGTCCTGGAGATGGTTAGCTTCAGATTAAAATATCAAAATAATAATCGTGTTTTGTGTCGACAAGTGGAAGAAAACTCGCCTCCAGCGGGTCCTGGCTGAAATTGAATAAAATTAGAATCAAATTCGAGGATGAATTAGTCCAAATCTTACGGGTCCTGGTGGGCCGTTGTTTCCTCTGCCACCTGGCTGTCCTGGGGCCTTAAGTCAAATTAGCATAACCCCTGAAATGTATAGTTTCAGCTTACTCCAGGGTGTCCCTAAAATTCAAATTTAGTGAAAATTCCG
>LIAE01007606.1:56432-133773 GCA_002287525.1 Diploscapter pachys
TAGAAATTGGAGACTCAAAATCGAGAAAAATCAAATTCAAGGGAATAAAATATACAATATCGCCTTATCCAATAACGATTTTATATCATACAAATTCACTCATTGTTCGTATTTATGTCTGTTAGATTTTCCCTTTCATAAAATAGACAAATATCGATATTATTTTAGGTTAATTTTTAATTAAGATTATCATGATAAATCATATGATAGATTCACAACAAAAAATCACCTGGTATAAATTGAAATTCACAACAAAAAATCTCAACTTCTCCCTTGGTAACCGAATATTTTTTGCTGTTTAATTTCGCAATAAAACTTCGCTATTAGAAACTTCTTATTAAAAAGTTGATTTTACTATCAAAACAACGAGTTCGAATTAAAATCGCTAAACTCTCTTTGATTTGATATAATAATGTATATTTGCACAATCAACTATGACGACCTCGATGTGTATCAATATTTCGATGTGGCTCAATATTTTGATCAAACTGGAGTTAGCGTGGAACTTTGCAAGAGTATATTCAACATTTTCAATTAAATCATTAGAAAATTTTCGCACATTAGTGGCATATTATATATAATAATATCAATTTTAAGTTAATGAATTTTAGCAAAATATTAGAAACTAAAAATCTTATGTATGGATTTTATACAGATAGAATTTTTCTAGATTTTACCGAATTCACTACACATTATGGTGCATTTTTCACTTTATTTATACCTTACCCACTCCGTAAGTAAAATATTCTATATCTGAAAATCTTTCTTTTAATTTATTAGTTATTTTTGTTTAGTAAATTCAACATATATATACTTTTAGGCGCTCCTCTTGATGCTAATTTTATCGCATTAGTAATGCTCTATGGGCAATATTTATTACAACTAATTCTATTCATATTTGGAATACGAACGATTACGATATTAATGAAGAAATCGACAAAATTTTCCACATTTGAAAAACAGTTGCTATCGCTATTAATATTGAAATGTGTCTATACGATAGTTACCTTTACTAATGTGAATTGATTATTTTAGACATAACTCTATGTATATTTTAGGGATACTATGAGCGTTATCTAGAGGTGAAAGGAATATGTTGTATATATGATAATGATGCTAGGGTAAACACTACTTTTTTATACATACATATAAGTCATTGATCTAAATCAATTGGATTTAAGCTCTATATTTTGATAATATGTCCATAGGTTGAAGATAATCAAATCATGCAATATTTATCTCATAATTTTTTTTTGTAATACAGAAAGGTATGAAAAGTTTGAGTCTGATTCCATTTGATTTAGTAAGATTTTTACCCCTTTCCTGGCCGCAATCCACTCAACAGTAACCGAATGAGAGACTTTGTTTCGGAAATCCTTTTTTACTTGATTCTCCGACTTCACTTTACAGAGAAAACACGCTGACTTCCAAAGAGTGTTTATTTCATGTCGAGGGAAGTGATAATGAGATGAGTCTGAGATCAAATGAGAAATGAGATTTTGGGGAATGCTAATTTTGTGAATGAGGACTTCTGCCCGTACAGTAATTAAAAAAAGTAGTACTTGATCCCTAACTTTATTCCGCTCATTTATTGGTGTATTTCATAATGTTCAGATTTATTATTTCGTGTTTACATCATTGGAACTGATGATTGCAAATGTGATTAAATTTGTATCCTGTGCAATGGCAGTTCAACGAGCGAGGGCATTTTCTGAGTATGAATATAAATTCAGACTTAGGGAGGATTTAAGCCAAAATAGTCCTGCGACCTAACCCCATAAGATTTAAAAAAAATGTTTTTCTCTCTAGCGTGAAAATTTTAAAAAATATTCTGGAGAGAATTTTGAAGTCATAATTATGATTTCGTTTTGCGATTTCCCCTCGTCTATTTTTGAGTATGGCTCAAATTCTTCCTAGATCTGTATAAATTTCATTAATCTTTCAAAAAATATTTTAGCAAACCAAGCTATCGAATCACAAGCCTCAACAAACACATATTCGTTGCTTCAATGATAATTATTACGCTCATTTATTGTTTTATGGATGTAAAAACCTTTTACCGCATCATATTTGTTGGCATTGAGCCATATAAGAATAGTAATGAAATATTAAATAATCGTATGAAGCGTCAAATAAATATAGCACCTAAGAAAGAAGATTATTGGAATATTTTGATGATCAATGATTTATCCGAATCTATGACGTACTATGTAAGAAAATCTATATCAGGGGTGTTCCAACTTTGAATCTTTAAAATTTCGTAATCGAAATTCAGAACACCCCTAACCAATATGACGTTTTGAATTATACTTTCAACCAAGATGAGTATAATTCCAAATTCAGTATATTTACGTTCAATCTACGCTAATTATCATAATAAATGGAATATTAATTCCGATTTTAATCTGGAGTACCGTTTATCTATTGAAGAAGCTCAAGCGACAGTATAGCAAAATGTCGGAGAATCTGAGGAAAAGTGAAAATGGTTTGAATCGACGGTTGATAGCTCATGTAGAAAATTTGCATAAAATATTTCCTATGAATGATGGATATTGTTTCAGACAATTGTTGAAATAATCATCTATTGTGCTGGAATGATTATGTTCCTACCTTCGAATATTAGCGATATGTATAAGTTCTATGCAGACACGGGAACAATTTATCTGCTGGTATATTCCTCAGGGTGCTAGGGAATCTTGCACTATTTTCGTCCATGCGAGTTGACTTGAATCCATAGCCGAATCTTTTAAAGAATTTACTTCTTTGCATATTTTATGGGACAAAAATAACAGCAGCCGTGTTGTGCCCTGTTCATGAGAAAGAACAAAGTTTTGGGGCACGGTAGAGGAGGAAGTCATCTCTTTATCGAGAGATGACAAAGAACAATAGAATAGAGAAAAAGAATGATAAACCAAATCGCTGAGTCAGGCAAATGGGCAAAAGTTCTCTGATCAGCGAAAAGATTAAAATACCAAAACCAAAGAATTAAAAATCGATGAAAAATTGGTGCGATCAACACAGATTTTATTGCAAGAATATTCATAAAGGGCCAAATGAGAACCGTAAGACGATCATGGCGAGAGACATGACGAAATAACAGTTACTATATGGCAGGACGGAGAGCATTCTACTAAATGACGGAGATCTTAACTATGAGATGACAGAAGGTATTTCAAAAAACTGATGAAGTATCCTCCTAGTTAAGCCCTCCGTCATATAGCTATTGTTTGACGAAACAGTAGCGGAAGGCAATTAATAAAAGTAATAAGTAGTAAGCTCATTGATAAAAGTAGTAAACAAAAATCCAATAGTTTTTGTTTACTATTTACTACCCGTTTTCCCACAAATTGGATTTTGTTTCTAGCTTCTCTGAACTCTCTAATTCATAAATCTTTCACTAAAAAAGTTACAAATTGGGAAAATGGGGTAACTATTAGTTACTACTCTTATTAATTGCTGTAGGGGAAATAAGCACTTACCTGATTTCACGCACCCTATTTTGTTCAAGTCACGCATCATGATACTGCAAGGTTTCTATATAGTCTTTCAAAATTCAATGAGCTTTTAAAATGAATTTAGGCATACGTATATAAGATTGCAACGCTTGGTCCACAAATTCAGTTTTTAACACTATATTTCCTGACTAGAAGTGCAATTCAGGTAGCGGGTTATGTCTTCTACACAATTTATTTTCTTCAATAATGTTAAAGTTTATTGAAATTTAGAGATTGGATGCTCAGAATCGTGAGAAATCGAAGACGAAAAATATTACGGTGAAGACTTTGGCACGAAAAGCAGATAATAACCAAATTCAAAGGAATAAAATCTATAATATCGCGATTCCGAATAACTACTAATATTGTCTGATAAATGGAACAATTTAACACTATTTATTTCTTTCGCCTAATAAACTCACGGGTATTTTGGGTTTATTATTCTATTTCGATTTTTATGTTCAAATTTGTTTATTTTAAGTTTCTCTTTGATTTTGTAATGACGTTTTTGATCTCAAGAGATGCATATTGTTGCAGGTGAATTTATGCTGATTAATTTTGAGAAAATTATTTCCATGAAAAGGCAAAATTTCATACCTGCCATACCACAAAATTGAAATAATAGCATTTTCTTAATATAGAATACACACAAAATGTAAGTGCATTTGCGCTCGCATAAATCAAAAAAGAAAATGTAAATTTAATTCTAACAAATTCAAAAAACAATTCTAATCTAAATTTTCCGTGTTCAACATATCCATTTTTCAAGATGCAAATTTTGATAAAATGTGACAACCAAGAATCCGCACTCATTTCAAATGATCGTGTTTATTGCATGTCAAGGGAAGTGATAATCACGAAATTGAGATCAAATGAGAAATGAGATTTTGGGGATACTAATTTGTGGAATGGGGAATCTGCCCGTGTAACAAATGAAATATCTATCAACATGGAAGTTTTTCATCAGACGATGAAATTTAATCTAGTCTAATTGGAGAAAAAGTCAGACTGTCATGAGTTCTTCCCTTATTGATGAATTTCCTGTATTGACCAAATATTCATGCAGACAATTAACTGCTTTCGTTTTTAATAGACGAACAAAATCAGTTTTATGCAACTCGAGCAACGGACATTGTCTCACCAATGCGAGAACTGCGTGCCCTTCTATCCCTCTCGTTTATTCTCATCACAAAGTAGTCTAATTGCAATAATGTATAAAGTTTTTGATCACCGAATCATTCGGGCTGAAGTGTCAGAATGTGCTTTTGATTATGAGCATAATTCCTAAATCTGTTTAGAAAGAAACTTTATTTCCCTTCCGGATGTCCCCAGAAAGGTTGGTTCCAAAAAGTGTTTTATTCGACACAAGTCGAGACTCGATCGAATCCCAAGATTTACCTTGAGTAACTGGGTTAAAAACCGACGAGTTCAGTGTGGTACAGATATTAATACAGGTTTCGTGCTGCATGACACACGATATTGCAAATGCACTAGCCACATAATGAAATGCTAGAGAGCGCAGACAGGCAGTGAGAATGGCGCGAACAGAAAGAATGATGTGAGCTGTTTCGAAAGTGTTCACATTTGACTGGATTGATTGCATGTTATTCAAGGTGAATGCAGCAAAGAAATCGATGATTAACATAAGAGATGTTTCAGTGTTTAAAACATTCATTCAGTTAGTTTTGGTCTGCTGAAGGAAATACATTTTGGATCGTCGAGTCATCCGACTGAAGATCGAATTCCATGATGTGTTGATATCATTATGCCATTGTCACTGTCATTCCATGCATTTAATGTTTTTTTCCTCTTTTCCGTTCACTTCAGATTCCAAATCAGGGCCGCGCGAACGCAGCCCCTCACTCAAAAATTTAGTCGTCGGCGAACCCCAACTCGGAGCTGCCGTGCAGGTCAGCCCAGACCGAAGGGCAATGCCCGGGCCTCGCCACAGATAACCGCCTTCTTGATCGCGGTGTCTCCCGACCAGGTAAGTTTATGAGTCGTTGGCAGGGAGAAGAAGTGGGGAGTGATTGGAACACCCTGGACTGCATGGACTAGTGCATGATAGAATAGGGAGGAAAGATGGCTAGACAGACACTTTTGAAAGTGGGGAAGACAGTGAATGGAAATAGAAGAGAAGAGAAGAATACTATAGTTCACATAGTCACTTTGCCAGTAAATTGAAAAGAAAATTGATTTTGGCGCTTTATTCTTCAATCAATTACAGGCTACCAAAAATATGAAATTAGCATATCTGAGTAATAATGTGCATAACAGAATGAACGATATTACGTATTCGACACGGGTTTCCAGGTTTGAAATTTGAATATCTGAATTTCATCATTCACACATGTCTGTATTTTCTGTTTATTTATCTCTTCAGTTTCATATTCACCCCGTTTTGGGGTGTGGGCCGTGTCCAGCTCTAGTGCCACGCTGGAACGACCCGTGATCGGTCGGAGCAAGCCCCGGTTCCGATCAAGCCTCCAAAAATCAAATAACCTTACCTCTCCTCAATTGAGGAGATATAGAAGGTTAATTCGATAAGAACAGTTACTAACTTTGATCTTAGCCATAAGGCCGAGAAGCGATGTTGAGTAGCGGTAAATTGGAGCAACATTCTAACATAGTGAAATATGAGAGAAGGTATTCACCACCACATCCAATACAATGCATGATAGAAGTGACTGACCATGGAAGTGTTGAGAAGAAATAGTGTTGGTGTTCTAGAGAGCTAGAGAGATTGTAGGGCACTAGGACACTATTTCGCAATCACTATTTATGTATTGAATTTGAAAAGTTACATTATCATGAGCACATGATTATTTGAAAATTAAAATAATTAGAATAACTAAATAAAAATAAAATCGTAATTTCCGGATCTAAAACTGGAACTGAAATTTCATTTTTAGAGCCTATACTATAATCTATGACACTTCTTCACAATAATACGACCAGTTGAATACATTCATGTGTTTGAAATTTGACGAAACGATATGTCAAAAATAAAAACCAGAATAACCGGATACGAATAAAGTTAAACTCAACTTTCCAGAAGTAAACCTAAGCCGGAATTCCATACTTCAACCTATTCGAAATAAGTTCTTACATTTCTCTCTAATGACATCATAGATCAAGTCGTAATCTTTCTAGATACGATGATCTTGTTATGCTAATTTTCTGACTTTGTCCAATGTACTCAAGAAATTGTAACAGTTAATCAAATCTGGACCATAATAACATGTCTCTAGCAGTTTTTGAAGGTAATGTTCATGATTCCATTAGTTGTGTGGCACAATAATCACAGAATATTTTCGGCAGAAAACAGTCTGAAAGTAAAGAGTAGACGATTTGAAGAAAGAAAAACAGACAAAGATGATGGGAGTAAGTGATGTGATAATAAGATATAAAAAGATGGATGGGTTAGTCAGATTGTCAAATAGGCAGAAATACGGCCGACGGATCGAGAACCAGTCGTTCAGTCAGTTAAAGTCACTGATTTGAAGGGCACGATTCGATTTTATCTGCAAACTGCGCGAATTCGACCTTGCGCGGCATCACTCGACTTTAATAACTTGGTAGATAATCAATCGTTGAATTATTGATAATAGAGCCATTTTAAACCTGCAACTGTGATAGCCCAGTTCTATTGAACAAGGTCGTTTTCGTCGATAGTGTCGATGATTTTGATTCGTATATTGAGACTTTCGAATTTATTTTCTCTGAAATTTCAAAACCTGCAGAAAAATATTCGCCTTCGATATGCTGATCTTGTTACTTATTTCGCTTGGTAAATCGGAAAAAGTATCCAAGATTCAATAAAGAGAACCACCCAAATTAAAATAGCTTTAGCATTATCGTATAGGGCTAGTAGGCGAGTTGGAATCATTTTCATTGTTTTCGGGGGGATGTTTTCGTTTTCCAAGTTACCATTTTACTTGGGATGTTATTTTTTCTTCTGGAATTTCGTAGATCTCCTCATTTGATGTTTTTACTCATCCATTCCATAATTTTTCTTATTCTGCGTTTCTCCGACCGGTCAAAACCTGCGTTTCGCCGTCAAGCCTTTGTCAATTCTATCAGCAGCCAGCAGCACCCGCATTCAGTGTCCCACTTTTTGCTTTGCCTTGATCCTCTCATTCCCTTATCAGTTTATCTTTATCCCAAAGAGATATCGTCTCATTTATCCATTTTCCCTTTTCCTATCATATCAATCAATCCATAATCCAATTAGCTGCAATAACATTTTCCTTTCTTCGATTAGTTAGATTTTATTGGAAATTTGATTTTTTGTAAAATGAAACCGTGAAATATTAGAGAGTTTAAATGGTGATATCTTCTTGACCTATTTCTTCTAATTTTGGTGCCATGAAATATTCCATTTTCGTTCATTTAGCTTTTTGATCTATGAAATGAAGAAAATGATGACATAGAAAATTTAGGAGTCGAGAATGTTTCCTCGCTTGTTGATCGCTGCATCATTCTTGGTATGTTTGATCAATTTAGAACGAAAGATTGATACTTGCTACAGAATTAATAGGAAAAATCAGATTTATTTTTACCTTTTCTCAAAAAATGCAGCAAACAGATTGAAGAGAATTTGGTTTTCAGTATATCGTTTCTTCTCAAAGGTGTTCCACTCCAGCTGACACAAAGAATACGTTCGGTCAATATCTTCAATGCATAAAGGAGGGTCTCGATCAAAATTATCAAACGTATGAAGATGAATTGAGGGAGCATAGCAAGTAAGGAAAAATTTTGCGGGTAACTTGGAAACAGTAAGCCATCATGAGAAGGGATATAGAAAGGAGTATTGAAAGAATACCTAATTTTTTCTATCTTATCCAGATCCAGGGAGGACGATCGTCAGAAACCTCTCGCAACCTACTCTCAGTATATTTTCGTTAAAAAACTTTCTACACCTGGCCTTCTATAAGCCAAAATTTTCATAGTGCGACCTGGTGTATCATAACTAAAAATTCGCTCATGCGACCTACCCCTTATAGTTTATTTTCGTCTGACGAAAGTGTGCCTCCTAGGTCTGATCTTATTTCGACTATGTCTCGGTCATGATGCCATGCGGTTTCAAAATACCGATTTAGGATTTTCATTAAACACTGAACGTCGATTTTTCAGGCGAGCAGCCCTGTCTTGCTTCTCCTCGACGATCGAAGAAGGCAACCAGAAAGACCGATGCGTGCTGAATGCCAATGATCTCAACCAAGTTGCCTGGGACAGACACGGACCTCTGAGAGATTGTACCATTTGCAGAACAGTGAGGACGTTTTTTTTTTCTATCTTCTACGTTTCTTGTTTGCTATCTTCGAACTTCTAATGCAAAATCTCATTTCGCCCCAAAAATCATCCCTACTGAACGAGTTTGAATAACGACTGACAACTGTGATGATCAATTGTTGAATTGTTGGTTTGCAAAAGTCAGACATTCAACACATCTCTGACTTCTATGCTACAATAGGAGCCTGTAATTCTCTTCTTGCATTCTGAGGAAGATAACTTGTACATTTTGATAACTCATGGAGACTCCCATCTCCAGGCCTTCCCTGTCTCGTAGAGTTTCCGCGCGGGAAGCCTGTGGTACAGTTGAGGACGGGGTGGGGAGAGTCTCTCAGAGAACGGGCACGTTTCATGAAACTAGGAAACCAGGAAAAATTTAGAGAAAGTGACGATATAATTTTTATCAAGCTCTACTTCATTATTTTACAACCATGTAATTTCTGGCATGTTGTAAATAAGTAATGGTGAACTATGATATATCATAGATAAGTCCATAGGATAATTATTATGCACGCCCATTCCCTACGCTGGACTAATGATAAGCATGCGAAAACAAAGTTGTTGCAAATTATCGTCTTATCATTTTTGACTCGAAAAGAAACTGCGAAAATTTTGATATTCAGGAACAGTTTTTAGAAAATTTGAGCTTCATGAAGGTCTAGGGTATTTGTGGATGAGAAACAATTTCAGCACGTTATACTTCGAATAAGATAGTCCAACAACTCAAAAATGCTATTCCTCCATCTAGTCCTTATCATTCACACATCTCAGCATCTTAATCTCACGTCATTATCATCTCTTCCAATTCCAATTTGATTCGATTCACTAATCGCTTTTGTTTGTTCAGTTCGCTTCGGGCGCAATCAAGGCAATCAAAGCGACACCTGCCGAGGACCAGAAATGCATTCGAATGGAGATTTCCAAGGGTGCGGTTTTGCTGCCATTTTCTTCTTCAACAGATAAACATGACGCCATGAGATCAATTAGGACTGCCACTTATTTACCTATGACAGCAATGTATAAAAATCAGGAGATGAATGATGAATGAATCATTGAGAAGTCAGGTTTCTTGAAATATTATCTGATTCATCTGCTGTTATTTGGGAAGAAAATTAGTCCTCTCCTGAGACACATTATGAAGCTTAAAAGAAATCATGAACCTGCAAATGAGCGGTTAAACGATCCGAGTGAACTTTTCGAAAGAGCTGAAAGTGAGGAACAATTTCACTAAGTGATTGAATAATTTCAGCAATCGCCAAAGAAGCCAGCTACTGTCTGCAGAAAAAGATCCCAGGATTCGCTGGGGTTCCAGATATTCCAGACCTTGAAGAAGGATCGTTCCAATTCAAGGACTCCGTGTAGGTTACAGTTTAGAATCCTTTGTAAGCTCCTGATATTCCTCATCCCCGATATATATATATACGACATGAATTTGAGAAGGGATAGGATGATGTAACCAATTATCTAGAATTCCAAATTAAACTTGGATTTTAGTTCGATGAAATACCTACTTTAGCATCTCATCGCTCTCCGACCACATCCTCATCCAATCCAGACTGGCCTTCTGTGCCGAGCGCAAGCCGAACAGAGCAGCTTCCACGAAGCACTGCATGACCAACCCATTCGTTGGATACCTGGGAGAACATTGCAAAAGTAGGTTTAATCGAAGTGTCTTGAAGAAGATTTTAAAGGATTTCTCGTGATTTAACGAGAAATGGAACATCGAATTTCAGTCCTCTCATCGTGCGACCAGAAGATGTCTGCCGGAAACTGCGCTCAAGTTATTCCTCAGACTAGAAATGGTGTCTGTGAATGCATCAACGAGGCTAGAGATGACCTGAAGAAGAGAATCGCCTCCATTGCCGGAGTGTTCCAAGATGTAAGTCACAATTCATAGATTTGTATATCTGAGATCACTAGCACGATTGCATAATATTGATACCACCGTACTGTCATGAAAGTCATCCAAAATCTCACACCTTCCCTAAGTGGACTCCTGCAAATTTAGCTCGTTTCTGGCAGCCTTGGCCTCGCCGCTGGAACTACCAGCAAAGTTGACACTTGTGTCGCGCACATCAAAAAGCAGATGTAAGGGCTTTTCTTGTTTGACTTTTTCCAAAATATTAATTTAGGGTGACACCTGTCAACGATTGGGTTACCGTTATTGATGGCGCTTTGTCGACCTGTATCCGCAAGAAGCCTGCCGGACAGAACCTTGGACTAGAAGCCATGTTGAACGTCGGATGCAGAAAGGTTCGTTCGTATTTTACCCCTTTTCTGGAATGTTGCGATTTCTTGCATAATTGCTCGGCTAGATGAATAGTCTAAGATAATTCAGCGTTATTGCCCATTCCAGACACTTCCTTCGAAAATACGCAGAAAAACAACATGTAAATCTGTGCCATGAGATAATAGACACTCGCGTGAATTTAGTGAAACTGCAAAAACACTCATCTTGCATGCAAAACGTTAGGAAATTACAGTTCATCAAAATGTGCATCTACTTAATGAGTCAACAATTTTGAAGGACAGAAAAAAGATAGTGATGATCACACTATTCCTTTCGAAGCTGTGTGTTAGATTGTAAAGCTAAAGGCTTTTCACATCTCTTTTATCACTCACTAATCAATCAACAAATTCACTCATTTCCAGAATTATAAAAAAGAAGAAAAAAACTTGCAGGTGATCGCTGACACTTCTGGCTCTGCCTCGGCCCAGCTGAAGACCGGCTTCGATTTCGTCAACAACCTCATCGATGCAATGGCCCAGAGAAGCAGTCGGTTCTGCGGTGGAGCAGCCTGCTTCCAGGGCTAAAAATCAAAATTTAGAATGTTGCAATATTAACGGTGATTTGGAAAACGAGCTATTTTTACTAGTTTAGCAAGTTTTCTGAATCTCCGATATTTCCTTAGACTCGTGAATTATTTTCTCTAATTTATCATATCACTAGTGCTTTTTGGATTTATGTTTTTATCGTAATCTTATTGTATGCCTTATCATATTCGTATTCAACTCTTTAGAATAAACGAAATTACAATTGAATTTGAAATTTCTCTGATACAAATTCATTTATAGTGCAACATTCAAATTTGTTAAATGAAATATTTTTGCAGAGTTGAAAGATTTCGGGGGGAAACTTATCCTCTGCTCGATTCGATTACTAATTCATGAGAGAGGACGAGTCGATTTGCGTCTTCTTAGATTTTCTTCCCAATTTTTCTCCCCGCTTTTTCGTCCCACTTTATTCCCTACCAAACATCAGTTTGGGAACACGGGGTTTGGCTACTTTTCTGCTAGGATTTTTAGCATTTTACTCCATGTCGGAGGATAGTGACATAGGGCTGCTGAGATATTCAACAACTCAATTCCAATATCCTTGTATAGTGTCCAAACATCTTTCACTTTGGGAACCCTCAAATTCAAAATCTGATAGCGGTTCTCAGCATTTCGAATTCAGAGCTCGTGGGTTCGGCGCAAAATTGCTAGTTAGTATAAAGAAGAAGGATGGTTGGAAGAAAAGCGGGCACTTATCGAAAAATTAGAGCCGCTGAAGTTTCCGAGCAAAACTTGACGAAATCTAGCAGGTGAAGAGAAGAGTATCACAAGCTGCAAAAACTACACCGTGAAAAACACAAGAGTTGCAAATATTGAAGAGAGATTTTCTAATAAAATCAGCAATTCGTGACGAAATTTTCGACTCGGCAAAAAATCCGTCCTTCACATGCTTATTTGACTTTTTGAATAGTCAGAAGACCCCGGACCTTAGAAAATTCTCTCTTATTTTATATCTAATTTGGGCTGCATGAATTTCTATTTGAAATATTTCAAAGATAATATTCATGTGGTAGCTTCTGACGTTTTTCCTAAACGTTCAGAATTTGAAACCTTCGAATTTCCTCACGCCGCCTAAGACGTATGTAGTTTCTTCAATTTGCATCTATTCTTCTACATTTACCTAAAAGATCCCCGAAGAAAAGCCCCATGATTTTTGGAAGTGATTTCATGAGTGAGCGCTGAAATGTCCGCAGTTCTCGTCGGTTTGATCCAAAAATTGCCGCCCATAGCTTCTCTTTGCGAGTGACATGAATGGCCTCAGTCCAGTTGAATAAAACAATTCATCGCAAGTGTGCTTTAGTCGACTTCTCTAGCACGCAACAATTTATGAGTTCAGTTTAAGACATTTTCGAAAATATTTGTTTATTCTGGGGCATTGTGGTCAGAATTTTTAATTCAAGCAGACCTAGGCAGAGTTTCAGTCGAGACCAAAATTATAGTGGAGGTGGACGCAAATAAATTTCTATTTCTAGAAAAATTTGATACGCAGAGGGTCCGCAAAGGGAAACTATGTGGATATTTTGGCCTAAGAGGTTCGCACGGAAGACTTAGCTTAGGTTTTCCTCGTATTAGATTCGAGCAATTTCATGTAATCAAAGAAAATATAGTTGTAAAAATCAGGATAAAATAACTTTCTCAAAATATTACTTTGATCGAACAATTTTCTGAATAGAATTTTTATGTTTTTTTCCAACTCTGAAACTTTTTACATTTTCGCTGCAGGAAGTTGTTGAACTTTTTCTTGACTAATTATTAGTTTCCCTGAATCTGCAATCGACTCATTTGGTAGTTCCTGACAATTCTGTCATAAACATTCTGCTCGTTACGCAGTTCTGGTCGAATCTCTCGAATAAATCCGAGAATTCACACGTTTTTCCGTCCATAAACATCTGCTTCGCAAACTCAGGCGGGATGCGAATTTGATTGAATTGGGATTTCGGGGCTGGAATTGCTTGGCTCATCAACGCCAACTAATTTTCTCTGAACCTAAAATCACACAAAATCATCAATATCTGAACGTCAGACGACGATTTTCGAGCTATCTGAGAAAATATGTGACAATATATCACAAATATCAACGACTTATATTATCCTTCCATGATCATTCTTTAACTTGCCGTCTTGTAATTTCCGGATTGCCAGATTTTTGAACTTAATGATGGATATCAATGTTTCTAACCTGTCTCTTTATCATTTTTAAGAAAATAATTCAAATTGTACGAATGCATCTGTGCAAAAACGATATTTCATGATAACGACAAAATTATTTTTGTCGCCAAATCTTGAAATTTTCGTGTTGCAAGAAGATGAATTTTTCATGCCTTCAATTCGCACTTTGGAAAATAGTTTGAGAAGGTATTCATTTCATGCTAGACGCATTTGCGATTCCTAAAGTTCATTAATCTGCTGCAAACTTCATCATACAATTTCTGCTATCTAGATTCAGAGATCTTGACTTCTGAATTTTCTTTCATTATTCTAATTTTAGCTATTTTTAAAAGAATCCTAATCCGAATATCCAAACTGGTAATATATTGTTCTTACAATCCCTAACGCTGATTCTTGAAATTATTTAATCATCGTTATTGTCGAATTCACTTCCTTGATTCGTTTTTTCAATCAAATTTTTGTTCTGTCTACAATGTTTTTCTAACTTCATCAGCAATGCTCTGATCTATCTGTTTGATGTTCATTTCTTCCAACTTCTTCTAGATTTGCTTGAAGAGAACGGATGTAGATGATGTAGTGGTAGTTAGAAGCGATTGTCCCTTCAGTTAGCTGGTACTCTTTTCCAAGCATCCAAGAGCCTTGCAGTCTGCACCCCGGTTGTCATTCAGCCTTCTTATTCAACTTCCTCCTCTTTTTGTCCGACCACTTCCAGCGAGAACCCCTCTTCCTCCTACAGAGATTTTGTAATCGAACCGATTCTGATTCTGAAAATTATAGTCAAGTTTTGAAGATTTTGTTTTGCAACGTTTTTTCCTCTAATAATCAATTAAACCAAGTAATAATTTGAATTTGATCAGGAAAATCGTGCTAGCTAAAGTTTCAATCTAGAATGAAACGACATTCAGGTTAAGATTTGAAAATTTCCATTCGTGTTTACAAATTTCGAATTTCGTAAACTTCCTCATAAGTGAGCCAGTGTTTCTCATAATAAACAAACATCATTCCGAATTCCGTTTTCCTGCAATAGATTTACTTTTTCGTCGAAATATTATTCTTCCATTACGTTTTATTTTTATATTCAATTTGTATGATCTTCAAAGTGCTCTTGATTCCATACATTTCTACATTTTCGTGAATATCGATGGTTTGACAAATATAAAACAAATCGATTTGTCTGAGGATTAGCGACTCGTTCAGTTTCACATTTTGATTCACTTTACCACTTTGGTACGATTATCACGTTACTGCAATGTTATTGAATCACTTACCAAATTCAATAATGTGAGGTCTCGAGGGGATTTAGGGGAATCTAGTCATCGTCAGATTTTTGAGATCATCAGGAACGAAGATTAGGAGAAATATTCGTTGTGAATTTTCGACACTTTCCTTTCCGCATTCTAAAAATTTTGAGAATGCCTTTATCTTCTGGGATTCAAAATTTTGAGCAACGATTTACTTTTTCAGGATAGTTTCATATGTCAGACATCGTGTCATCGTTAAGCGTTTTATATGCAATATTTAAAAAAAAAAGATTTAGCGATGTCGAAAAGCATGAACTATCTCAGAATAATTAATGAGCGACATTGAAATTCCTGGCTTTATGCCTGTGACCCATTCTTTAATCCTATTTTAACCCCGCGAACACATGGATCATGATGATTTTTGTACAAAATATTTCATCCATCGTTTAATTAGCCGACTTTTCAGACTACGAACAGCTGGAAAATTAGCAAAGGGATTAATTTATTTTCAAAGGCCTCACGTAAAGTCTCCCAGCCGTTCCCTTTGAGAATTGGAAGGACCGCATTTCAATGGACTTTGCATTTTCCATCGTTTTTTTCCAGTTAATCGGCACGCTCCCAGAACAGATTGAGATTTTCTTTTTTATGGGCGAGCTCTCGGTGTTTTTTTTGTCATTCTTTCAGGCCGAGGTCGGTGCACGCGGAACCACATTTTCGCTAGGAGCTAATGTCGTATTATTCGAGAGAAAGAATTTTATAAGATTCATAAACTTTTTTAAAGATAACTAGTTTCGATAACGAAAAATGAAGGCTTCTTGTAAAGACTGCCAGCTTACCTATTGCTCATTTGTAAAATTCATCCATGTTGAAAACTAATAAAATACTAAACAAGAAAAAGTAAATGAACCTGCCAGAAAGTTATTCAAGAGCAACGTGGGATCCAGACCGGATAGAAGATATGAACGAGAGAAAGATAAAGAGGAAAAAACAGCAAATGCGATGATGAAAGATGCGAGATGAACGGACAGGAGGCAATAGCAATAATACGTCGAAATGCAATGACTTATGGGCCATTAGCATTTAAGTGCATTATTCTAGGCTATTTCAAATTGCTTTGCCATAAAAATTTGCATAAACCGATTCATCTATTTTATTTTGAAATTTCGTGAACAAGCCACAAGTTTGTGAAAATAGTCACTTTTCTCATTTCGAAACGAACGCCATAGTTTGTTTGATCAGATTGATCAATTTCAAACCATTTCGACATTTTTGACTAAGCCATCATACTTTTGCAACTTTGATATTATTTACAAAGAAATTTGAAATTAAAAAAAAGAACGGAAGTCCGTTAATGAGCGAATTTCGTCTGGCTTCATTAACTCATTTGATCCGTCTTTTTATATTTCTCATCGTTTTCGCGTCTAATTTTCGACGGAATTCTCAAAATGCTGCTAACGCCTTTGACTCCTTAGGGTCTTTTTCTTTTTTTCGGGGTATTTTTGTTCGAATCGAAAATTTTCGACCCGCATCCAATTTGCGTTGTTCATTTGTGTTAATTCCACAACGTCTCAACAAACAATGGTTTGGAGTCAAGCACTCTCATTTTACTGTATTGAACAAATGCTACAATTTTCGTGTCTACTAAAATAGTCTTTCAAAACTAATCAATCTCTCAATGTCTTCAGATTTATCGTCATATTTTTCATTCAATGTTCTCATAAGTTTCTCTTCTGCCTCAATTCAAAAATGCAATGAAGTTATCCTTCATGCGATAAGCTATCAAATATCCTTTGTGACGTTAAGTTCTTCGAACGGTAATAAAGCGCTCTTCGCTTTTTTGATATAAGTGGCCATGTTATCCAATGATAATATTTGAACTGCTCAAAGAGTGGATGGAGTTATTATTGAACGACATATCTCTGATTGTCACATTCTCTTTGTGAATTGAGTGTAACAAGCCAAAGAACAACTGAGCGCTTTTTGAATGTTTATTATTCGATCGCGGCCCCAGCTTTGTTAAGGAATTAGAGCTAAAATTTATAATTTATATTTGACCGACTAAAATATCCTATTTAATTTGTAGAAATTTGTATACATTTATGGAGCAAAATCTAAACAAATTGACAATTTTTGGACTTAATACATGTTTTCTCTTATTTTAAAAATACCTAACTTTTTCAATAGAAACTGACGTTTTTTCAAACTTGATTTTTTTTACATTTAATGACATGATTCAGGTTTTCTTCAAAATTTAAAAATTTTCATGAACTCGAGGATATTTTTGCAAAAATTTATTTTTCCTCCTTCACGGGACACAATTATTTATTTTTGAAACAAAAGTAGACGCTCTCATTATTTCATTTAGATAATAGCACGAAATTTCATTAATGGCATTTTATTAATGGTTTTATGAGTTTTGACACCTATACTAGGCTCTCATTAAGCTGAAATCGGAAACTTCATGGACTATTTTTTACTGCGGCCAAGATGGTGTTTCCCAATTATTCCATGTTCCTTATAATATCCGTTCTTAGTTCGGCTTTCATTAATTATCCCATTTACCGGTAAATGCGCTGTCTCTAGATTAGATTATGGGTGAAATATTCCGGCTTTGAAATTTGTGGCTCAAAAATGGTTAGGATTTTAAAATAGATCGAAAAATTTCAAGGATTTGAAATAACCGAGGCGAAAAATGTTGTTGTGGTCTGGAGCTTAGAATTTCGAGCTTTGAGCATGGACAAATTTAACCGGAGCAAATCTGTGCAGCATTAGGTTTTCCCATTTTTCTTGGTTTCGAAGCTCGTCATCAACCACTCGGGTTCAATGTAAATTTGCGAAAATTTCCAACTTGGTTTCCCGCTTGCCAATCAAATTCACGAAATTTCCCGACAAAATCGTAAACACGTTTAGGTTTTGCCTCATTTAACGAAATTTTTTGAAAAGTGAAACATTTTTTATCTTGCTCCATTCTCCATGATTTGTTGTTGTTTAGTTTCGTTAAATTTTAATTTATTCAGTTTTTTTGTTGAAGTTTTAATCACGTTTCATAATAACTATTTTTAACTGAAACATCTTCGGATTCGGATTCGTGTTATTTATTATTTCTTTTTATAAATTCTTGAATTGTCGAGATTCTTTGACCTTTCGATGGCTTCGTTCGTTGCCACTTTTTCTTGAAAACTGAGACGTTTTATCTTCTTCCTAACCTTGTACTCGGATTTTTTATTATTTATCTTCGTTAAGTTTTGATTTACCTAGATTTTTTTTAATTTTCAAGGTGTTTTTATTTTTTCATTTGTCGCCATTTTTCTTGAAGGCTAAAAATCTGCAATTTCTTAGACTTGTTCCCGGGGATTTGTTGTTATTTATCCCTGGCAAATCATAATTTATCTAGACAGAGTTTTTGCATCGTGGCTTGCTTGCGCAATTTTGACATTTGACGCTAAGCTTTGTTTATTTTCAAATTTCGCAACGTCCTTTTGTACTCATGTAACATGTAACGCGCGTCGTTAGTCAGTTTTGCCTTATTTATTATGCTGCACTTCCGTTTGCACGCAAAATTCGAGGAATTTTCATTTTTGAGTTCCGAAAATTAGGCTAAATTAGGAAATGTCAAATTAAGGAACTACTCGTTAAGCAGCTTGATTTTTTAATCTGAGAAGTTTCTTTAGGAAAAATTTAGTTTGATAAAAAATTCTAAGAGAAAAGATTATGGAGATTCTTGGAAAGATCATTCACATTAAACCTGGAATATCGTAGTTAATTTATATAAAAGTGGATGTTCCTTCGAAAAGCGTAAATAATTTAATGAAATTTTAAACAATCACTTCAAGCACTTTAAGATTGAGGAATTAGCAGGTGCTAAGCATCGTCCGAAATCGCAGTTTTGGCTCAAATTTAGATCAAAACTTTCAGGGAGAGATTTTTTCAAATAAAATTATTTAATTATTTATTTACACTATTCGAGTGCAAATTAACAGGGTCCTGAAAGGCTCTTTTCCCGTAATGAACATTTCGTAGTGGGGGCGAATTTGTCAAATCTTCCGGGTTCTAGATAGGCTTTATTCATTAAATTCTCACTTTCTCACCCTATTCCGACTTTTTGCCCTTGACGTTCCCCTTCTGGTTGATTCAAACATCGCGTTCCAGGCCTTCTGTCTAGTCAAATTTTCGTGACGTCGAAGCCTCATTCGAAATTCACATATTTTCCAAATTTTTTCAACTTATTGCATTATTAAAGGCGTTGTTTCCCCTAAAATTTCCGCCTTTTTATGATCCTAATAAGCGCGGACTCAAAAACGACAATTCTAGAGGAAATGAGCATGAGTAATGAGTGAAATCAAGGCAGAAGATTAGGATGACCGAAATTATTAGTTGGTTCTGGGAATGAAAGTAGGTTTTGCGATAGGTTTGTAGAAATTTTGAGAAATGGATTTTCAAAAATTTTCTGAAAGAAATACGAAGATTTAGATTACATGGCAATGCAAATTTGATGAGGAAAAGGCGAGTTTTTGACTTTTTCATAAAGATTTATCTTTTTCCTCACTAAACTTTAGTATTGATATTCGTTTTTGCTAAATTGTCGTAAGTAAGTGTAAGTGAAGAGCTGTTGTGAGTTTAATTGAATCAACAGGCTTACAAATTTCTCCGCTTGAGTTTTGAGTTTTGTCTAGGAAATGCAAAAATGCGTTGAGTCAGCTGCAGATAAATGAAATTTATCATTGTTTATCAAAGTTTATTCTTTCAAAATTAGTCGAGGATCTCTTTCGACTTCCTTATATTCAAAACTTTATTATGCTCCACAAAATCTCATAAGAAACTTCATAGGTTTCTTATATTTGGATCGGACTTTCTAATTTCCCTTTCTCATGAAGTTCAAAGAAACTTCACCTCAACTTCAAAATAAACGTATGAAGTTTCTAGAGTTAATTTGGAACAAACTTGCTTATTCTTTATGGATATTTTTGCAAATCTACTCGAATATCTGTGATCGTCTTACTTCGCTCTAGTTTCATGTCAGCTTCCCTAACGAATGGCTAACGAGAAAACGAGAGCTAAGGATCCCTCGACACACGCGAATTTTCGACTTTGCAGCGCTGTATCCGGTGTTTTTGCTGCAAATCTAGTACAGATCCATTTATTTATCCCTAAAAGAGGCTGGCAAAGTTAGCAATGAGGTGGCATTTTCAAGGAGCATCATTATTATGACATTATTGCCTATTAGAGATTTTTAGGGTTTATTTTCATCGTTGAAAGCGTAAGATAGGTGGACATTTGAGGACAAAATGAGTCTGCAGTGCAATTTTTATATAACTTTAAAAAATGTTATTCAATTTTTGAAGATAGCGATTTAAAAGTGTATTTTGTAGTTGGATAGGATGAAAAGACTTGCCACATGTTTTTTTTAATTAAATATTGCTACATTTTTAGAATTTTAACAGAAATAGTGGCAGAAACGAATGCTCAAGAATAACCACAAAATTTCACACTTTATATCTGTGTTTATCATCTCCAAAAGGGCAGTGAAATGTAAAAATGTTCACAAAAAGTCGAAAAAGCGACATGTCATCATGTGAACATGCGAAAGGTATTCCCTAATGAAACGAATCCTAGAAGGGATTTTTGTTCGAAGTTCACTTTCTTTCATTTTGAGAGTTCGACGAAATCCTCACTTCCGTTCTTATTTACAGGGTGCAGAATAATTATGGAGGCACTTATTCATGTGCTAATTACTAGCGAACTATAATTTCAGATAATTTAGGATAATTTTTACATTGATTTTAGCATTATGTGATATAGTTACACTAAAAATTTCTTTAGAAAATATTTTTATAAACTGAGAGAAAAGTTTTGAAAAATAGTATGTTATGCTTGGTGAATCAAGCTATCTTAGGGATGAAAAATGTTTAATTTTGCTTACTATATGCTCATATTTGATATTTTTCGCTCCAGTTATACAGCATGTCTTATGGACCTTTAACAATCGTATTTCATGGCCCCCAAAAAATTCATACTTCACAACTACAAAAATTTTCTTATGAATTTATGATCGTTAGCATCTGAAGATTCTATCAAAATTATTTGGGATAGTTGGCGCCAGATTATACGCATCTGGCAGCAAATAATAAGTGCCTCCATAAGTTGTCCGCACCCTATAGTTTTTCTTCACTTTTCCCTTTATTCTTTCGTTATCATCAAGAAAGTTCCGTAAAACTGCAATGATTTGGTTTTCAAATTCGATGTATTTTCATTTTGAGTCAAATTTCGACTTTCGTATTTCTTTTTTTTTCTCTTTCATTCTACTTCGGCTTTGTACCTTGTCGTCGTCACCAGACAGGTACCCCCTCTGCGAATCAGCACTGATTTATGGAGTCTCGTTTTTTCTCATTCCACTTTGCAGCTGAGGCTCTGGATTTCTCACTTCCGTTCCTCTTTTCCGCCCTCTTTTTACTTCCTTTCAAGCTCATTTCCTTACCTTCGTCTGTTTTGTGGATTGTGTCATCCATCTGCCGACAGGTATTTTTCAGACCGAATCTGGAGGAGGAATTCTTATTTTTTCCAGCTAAAGGTCTATTTCATGCATTGAACTTCTTGAAGTTGCCTTTATTCTCTTCACGCCTCTCCACTTTTTCCCTATTTTTTTCTTACTTTTTAAATTGTGTCATCCACAACAGGGCTGTTACACACATATTGAAAAATCGTACTTGTACCAGCAATAGATTTAAACATTTCCTACTTCTTACTTTTTCTAGCAATGCACATATATAAATTTTCCATACTTGTTTACCTGGCTCTTTGCATAGGTAAAACAAATTTCGCACTTGTACTATACCATGGACATCTCTGCTCACTGAATAGATATTCCCCAGACCTAATCTAAGTAGTAGGCTCATAATTTCAGCTCACCAGACCCATTTCAAGCTCTGGATTTCTCGCTTCCGTTCCCCTTACCTTCCCTCTGTACTCTTTTTCAAGCTCGATTCCCTACTCCTTTCCGCTTCTGTCTTACAGCCTATCTTTCAGCATCCGTTCCCAGCCCTGACAACGTCCCCATTATTTGTTCATCAATCCGTTATTTTCCGTCGCTCGCACAAATTGCGCCCCATTTCGAACCGTCTGAGTGAATAGGCATAATTCGCCCAGATTTTTTCCCTCAAAGATCATGTGAGCATGAGAAACGAGAACATTTTTGAGATTATGCTTGAAGGTTGCTATTGTTCTTTCTGGGAAAGTGGGACTAAACTTTTTTAGTAAGGAAGGTTAGAGTTCTTAACTTTTCTAGAGAATATACAATTTTATCATGTTTTTAGAATTTTCGAATGATTCTTGGAACTTCAAAGTCACTGATTTTATATCCATGAAAAATTCAGAATTTCATCTTATTACATGTGCACTTGCCGAATTCTGCAAACATCTTCATATGATGTTCACTTTTTTTTGCAAACGAATAATTCATTACCTACGTCCTAATCCCTAACTTGAGCTCGAGAACATCTTTCTGACAGACTTCTTGACTTCTCTCAAACATTCGAAACCTGTCATCTAACCATTCGGCTATCCGACCATCCAAACTGAGACATTTATTGCGATTCCCACGCAGTTCCGCTTGATTTCAACGAAAGAAGCAACCTTCTCTTAAATTAGACATAAAAATTCGGGAAAAACATTGCTGATCACATTTTTCCGCAAAAATTGTCGAAATTGAACCTTTGAAACGGAAATGAGTCCAGACTTGAACAATTCTTCTCTACACTTTTTGTTCCATTTCTTTTATTCCAAATTTCACGAAAATGAAATGATTCATGCAACATTGCCGGGAAGAATGGTATAAATTTCAATTTCAACTCTTTGATAAGTTCAATTTTGTACAGGAATATCATCTTTTCAATTTTAAGCTGCATTTTTGTAAAAAAAAATTATTCAACTTTTCCATTTTTCATTTCAATGTCTGAAATTTCAGTTTTTTGGAACTTCATGCGCCCAAGTTAATATTCCACCTAATAAATTTTGCAACATCATTCTCTAAGTGTTCGGCTCTGAAATATAAAAAATTACGTAATTTCTTCATCGCGAGACATTTCGGTTAATTTTTTCGCCGGCATAGACTTGTAATATGAGTTTGATGCTTAGATATCATGTATGCTCTCAAGCCTGACTAGAAGACCGCTCTAGGTCTCTAGCCCAGACCAGAAGTGAGCGGAAACGAGATATTTTGACGAAAAAACACGTATCATTTTGAAATTATGGGAGAGTGAAACCACAAAACTCGGCTATATTTTATGATAATCATTTTCATATCCTCGTATTTTTTAATTCGAGATTTTTTACATAACTATAAAATCTTATTTTTCATTCTGAATATAATGAAACTTTTACTAGAACTATCAAATGTCCAATAATCTTGAATGTGATTATTAAATTTGTACAAATTCTCGTAATTTTCTAGCTGACTTATTCCTCTGGAATAATGTACCATCTTTGGTCATCTAGTTATGGCATAATTTGCGCGTTTTTACGCTATTTTTACGACTAATTCGCCAACGCTGCACGCAATTTCACGCTTATTTTAAATATCACATGCAATTCTTTTTTTCTCAAATTCCCCCCGAAAATATTTTATGTTTGCTGCATTTAAACGGTGCCACACATTTAGATATTGCCTGTTTTTGCCGAAACAAACAATAAAATTAGCTCAAATAAAACATAAAATGAACACATAAAAACTGAGCCAAATTGACGGGTGATGTATGGATTCGAATATAATGAATTGCTCGGGCTAAAACTGGAATTCTATGAAATTCATTTGGTCCCCTTTAAAATTCCATTACTTCTGAATTTAGACTGAACTCATCCCGAAATTAACCATAGATAGAAGTTGTCATATTTGACTTACAATAGTCTGAAAGTATGAAATCCTCATCTCTTTCAGCCTAACTATCCATACTCTTTGGTATTTCATCCTTCCTAAAAAAAAATTCGAGGTTCCTGCAAAACTAATGTACTTTTGCCCTCCAAAGTAGGTAAAATTCGATATGAACTCATGAAAATGTGCATAATTTCGTTCTACCAGTTTTCATGCATATTTTAAACAATAAATCTCCTATCATCATAGGTGAAACAAGTGAGATCGAAGAGTTTTATGCAGTTTACCCAAATTTCGCATTGTCACGTGCAATCTATTACAAAAAAAATTTTTACAATTATAAAATATCTAATGAAGATAAACTTGTTTCGGTCTATGAACATTTAGCGAGAATTAGGCCCAGTTTTAATATCTTCAAATCTCTCTCTCTCTTCATGAAATTATTGACTCTCCTCCATGTGATAAGTGAGCCTTAAATTTCTAGCCTGATTCCCTAATTTGATGTGTGATTCTAGCTCATTATGATCCGATGTAAATATTGATACCGCATTCTTTTCGTAAGGATCTTGATATTCGAAGTTTGTTTCGGTTATTTTTCGCGAGATCTTAGTTTGAAATATGGAGTTTTAGAGACCGTTTGGGGCGAAAATGGACAGTCAACAGCGCATGGCCTGCGCCACGCTCGCCATCGTTATCGTGGGTAAGTTGAATCACGAAAACCTCAAAATGTTCGTGATTTTAAAGGAATAACTTGAAGATTTGTAAAAAAAATGCTCAACAAAATATTTATGGCTCGTAATTTAAAAAAATAAATAAATTTAGGCTGTTTCGGAAACGCTCTCTCATTCCTCATATTCAGTAGGCCACACATGCGGGCATCATCGGTAGGTTGAAATTTGCAAAATACATTGGAATTTTATTTATTTAGGTAAACGTACTTTTATGTGGCCTATCAATTATCGATTTTTCGTTGCTGATTCTTAGTTTACCGACTTTTGTCATACCAAACTTGAATATTTGGTGAGTCAGTTTTCAACTGCTATCATTGAAATTATTGCACGTACAAAGGGGTACAGAGATAACGTGATGATAATAGTGTAAATGATCGATAACTTGAGACGAGATAAAAGTAGCGTGTTTGGTTCTCCCCCTCAGGGTTGCTGATGGACCCGGGTCGGCCCGACCCGCATTTTGAGGGTCTAAGTCGGGTCCAGATCCGAAAGGTGAAAAATGACGGGTCTGGGAACGGGTCCGGATCCGAAAAATTGGGCCCGTCAGCGACCCTGCTCCCCCTCTTATGAGCCTCGGATGCGCGGGAGACTAGCATTTGTTCATTAGGTGATTTTTAAGAGCAATTATCGATAATTAATCGAGCAATTTTTTATCAATATCGATAGAGGAAATAATTAGCAAGTTTTCATGACAAAAATCCCGTTAAATTCGATGAAGGAACAAAGAAACGAAAGAAAGTAAAAAAGAATTGCCAAATGAACGAATAGCGTCAACACGCGCTTTCCAAGGCTCAAAGAAGGAGGAGAAAGAAACATTTACTTATTTCGTCTCAAGCTATCGGTCATTTACAATGGATATTTTTCGACCAATTTTGCATAAAATGAGTGCGATTCACAGTAAAAATGAGCCATGTTTTGAGATTTGATCATTAAATCTAGCATAATTTATCATTCATGATACGAATTTTAAAGCTCAGAAATTTCATGTACGAATTAAGCAAATGACCATCTGAAGTTTATCTTCAAAATGGCACGCAGCGTCTTGATAAAAATGATGAAATATTCTGGGGAAATGTCCAGGCTTTGAGTTTATCAAAATTATCAGATTGCCAAAAATAATTAATTTATGCTAAGCTCCAAGGATTACCCCTTTTTGATAATAAACTTGGGGGATTTCCATAAAAGAAACCGGAAATTAGAAGATAAAATAAGAGCGCAAAAGAAATATTTTCGTTTTACACGCAACTAAATCAAAAACTATTAAAATAAGAACATTTCAGGAAAGATGGCGATAGGTACATTGAATTTCTCGCATATTCTTTGAACTTCGTCTATCCAGTGAATTTGATCATGCAAACTTGCTCAGTGTTCACTGTGATGATGATTACTATAGAACGGTGGATTGCCGTTTGTAAACCATTACAGGTAAATTCTGGGATTGTTTTTTTTCTTTTTAATTTGCATCTATGATGAGATTTTACATCAAAAATTAGAAATAGCTCCGATTCCAACTTTCTACAAAAGTTGTGGTCTCAGCCACGATTCTCATATGACTTCCATAAAAATTTAGTTTTTTCATGATTGAAGCAGAAATTCCATCCAGTCCTACACTTAAATCTGATTGCTTAAAAATTAAGGTTCGAGTCTGGTGCACAGCTCGAAAATCGCGAATAGCTCTACTTGTGATATTCCTATGTGCCTGTGTCTATAATTTCGTCCGATTTTTCGAGTATAAGATGGTCTCCGCCGGTAATCGCACGCTATACGAGAAGAATTTACGGGATCCTGAAGCTCATAGGTTGGAATTTGGTTGATTTGTTTTTTTAATATAGGACTTTTGTAGGGTGTATTATATTGGCTATTATACGATTCTTTTCATCTTGACTCATTTTCTGATTCCATTCACTCTAATGGCCGTTATGAACGCGCATGTGATTATCGTTATGTGGCAGGGAAGGAGGATGCGACAGACAATGACAAGACAAGTTGGATTTTTTTTACTTTAATCAACTTTCGTGTGTTAATCAGTTTTGAATTGTTTAAAATAAGCTTCTTATTGATATCAACATGGTATTTCATCCATTATCATATACTAAAAACTTAGATTACTGCTCAAATAAGACAGTATAAAGCTAAAAGAGTCGATTTATTAAATTCCGAATTTATCCAAATTAGACATCAATGATAATCCAGTTCATCTGGAACAAAAAACTTCTTCGAAAAGATTCCAAAATTCAGCAACAACGTGAGCAATCCACAACAGTCATGCTACTCATTGTGACTTTGATATTCGTTCTCTGCAACACTCTGAACTTCGTGCTCAACATTTGGGAGAGTATCTTTCCGAAGTTCTTCCGAGATGAGGTAAATTTGAAGACTTCTTGCTAAATATTGAAATTTTATTTCTAGAAAACAATGGACATCGCGTTTATGCTCAATGATTTATCCGTTCTACTGGTCATATTCAATTCTGCCACGACTTTCATCGTCTATTTCATATTTTCGGAAAAGTATCGACAAACGCTCTTCTTTATGCTCAAGTAAGATTCAAAGCAGGAATTGAAATTGGCTTTTTAATTTTTTGAAATTGAATTTTCGATTTTCTGTCTCTAAAATTTTATTCCGGCTTGATAGAGCATATTTGACTTTCGATGCACATATCAAATTCAAGTGATTCAACTCAATATTCATCCATAATTTGTGTAAATTAGATGTGAAAACTTGCACAAATTCTGAAAGAATTTAGTCTCTTTCACCATAATGAAAGATCAATATCTGAAATAAGCTTGAAAGGCCAATTAATAAAAGTAGTACGGCAAGGGTTAACAAAATTAATGTTTTTAGAAATTCGTTAATAATTTTATTCGCTTTTGCTGTGCTACGTTTATTAATTACACTTGAGGGAAAGAAATTCTTCCAGAAATGGTTGTTTCACCTCAATATCGGACTACAACAATTATACGGCAATGTCTCGGACCGCGTCGATGAGGATGACTTCTGAAGGCCAGAGTAGCGGATTGACGCGACAGGGCAGCAAGTACAGTAATAGCAGGTAAAATTGGAAAAATAACCCTGTGAGCACTATATGTGAAGCCCAGTGTCATTTGATAATTTTTTTGTAAAATAGTCATTCCTTGAATTCTCTTGATCATTACCACAAAGGTGACATATTTTACCTAAATAATTGATCGAATGGTCGAAAATATGGCGCAATTCAGAGGTACTAACATTCGATGGCATCTTTTACCCAAGGTAACCGTAAGCAACGATTCTCCCCTATGCACTGCCAATGCTATAACCAGTCCTAGGGAGGACGATCGTCAGAAAACCCTTGCGACCTACCCCCCCGCATATTTTCTTCGTCTGACGAAAGTGCTCCCTAGGTCTGCCTATAACCCAAGACTTCTTGGAATGATTCATAATTTACCAAAACACACACTTTTACAGTTTTTACCCCTACTATTTCTAACTATCCTCTTGCACAAGAGAATTTTTATGTTGTAATGAAATCACAGAAAAAAACAATGTTGCAACAACAAAAATTTGCATACCTGATTTCGGGAGGGACAAACTTCTTCTTACAATGCAAGCTTTCTTCACGACTTCTGCCACTTCTACCAGCCTATTATGCACACTTCCGATTTTATCAATTTTCTAACATTTTCTATTACATTTGCAAGAATATGAGTTCTAGGGGCAATTTGTAAACCGCACGACATGCGAAATAGTGTAGGAAAAGAAGCCCTACCACCAATATTCTACCCAAACCATACGCTATTTCGCATGTCTTGAGGTCTTGATGTTGCGCGGTTTCTGAGTTGCCGTTCTAGCAGAAAACATAGACAACTAATCTATAACCCCAGCTTCTTCACAAGAAACGGGAAATTTGGATTTCTTCTCCACAAACATTTTTCACAAAAATCGTTTTTTAATTGACTTTTGCTGCCATGCTATTTTTTGACAATGAGAAATCCGAATTGGCTCTAAATTAATAAAAAAGATGGGGTATTTTTAATTTGGTCTTTTTCAGTCACGCGCTTTCCGACATGCAAATGAGACCGTTGTTCCTGCAAAAGAGATCGCTAAGAGCGACCAGCGAATACAACGAACGGACAAAGCACAAAAATGGGCTGGCCAGCAAGGGACCACACCACACCAAAATCAAACAAAACATCATACAGGTATGAAATTTTCGCCTGATCTGAGGTGATTCAAATAAACTTCTTGAGAGCAAAAACAACACAGAAAATGGATCATTCCCGATATTTTGAGGAATTTTTTCCTGGAATACCATTTTTCACCTAGATTCATTTTTTTTTTAAATTTCAGAAGGATCCGCAGGAAATCAAGTTCGAGTTCCGCCAGCCGGGGGGGTCCAGCGATACGATCGCGTGCAAATGCAATAGGCTGCTCAGGAGGAGCACGAATACTCATAAGTATGAGATTTCTGGCACATTTTCACAAATACTCAAATTCATACCTTACAAATCTGATAATCTATCAGTTTCTCTGATTTAGTACTTCAAGCTTTTTATAATAAATCGATCGATAGACAAGTTATTTGCTCTGATTTACTCTTTTGTTTCTGACTTTTCAAAATCAGTACAACCTTAATTGCAAATTATACCTATATTTTTTTCCTAAATGAAAAACTGCAGAAATTCCTCTGCAAGTGATCGCTCCCTGCCAGTAATGCCTCGAATTACGATAACATTGAGCGACGCCGACGATGCTCCACGAAGAAATAGCGATGTGAATGTGATGGCGGGTGGAATTAGCTGATAATTTATAGCTTCGAACAATGTGGATACTTTGTAATGACACAATCTAATGGTGCGAAGCTTTTTTCTCGCTGTCAGACTTGAGACTTTTAACCCTAAAAATTTGTCATCATCTCTTATTCTATTATGAGGAACAGTAAGGCAAAACTGACTGGGATAGTTTACCGCCGAAGGCGTGCATGCTGTTCTATCGTCTTTATTCGTCGATACGATTAGAGAATGCGCTCCAATGCGAAAATCGAAACACTGGAATAATCGTTCACAATCATTTCGCTTTTCACTCATTTCTTATCATCCCTTCACCAAAAATGATGATATTCCTTATCAAAATGTTTGAACGTTTTTTTATGAAGAAGTTAAAATTTCTGGGAAAAAATTATGGAAAGTGAGCGAAAAGCCAGTTTTGTGAACGATTATTATCCGTGTTTCGATTTTCGCATTAAGCAGATTCTCTAATCGTATCGACTAATAAAGAGATACACGATAAAGTCCCAAATCTGCTCGTTGTTCTCATTTCTTTTTCGCCTATGAAAAGGAAAGAAAGATCACTCCTACTCAATCATGCATCATTGCAGTGATTCCACGATTTTCGAATCATCAATATTAGAGGTTTCTTTCTTGTTCTTATCATCGACTATATCAATCCATGACTACCTATAGATATTATGATACTCCAATGAATGAAACGGGTTCGTGAAATATAGAGTGCGATATGCTATGTGTAAATATGAAACACAATAAACGGCTTTAATCTTATCATTTCTAAATTACAATCAAATGCTAACCTCATTTATGAAAAAAAACAATTCTATGATACCATGATAAGAGAAGATAAGAGAGTGGAACGATCGTGAATATTGAAAGCTTTTCTAGGGCACAACAAGAAAATTGGTGGCTGCACTACATAAACTTTGTCATGTCTCTCATCCTATGATGAAATATAGCAACAAGAAACCCTGCTGAAATAATTCACTACTAAATGCCTGTATACAGTGCGGTAGCCAACCTTCTTGGGGCACAAACGAATTACAATCATTTATCGGTTTGGAGAGTTTCTCAGGTTTGTCACTGCTTTTATTGGAAACAATTGTTAGATTGTAATTCTAATTGAATGAGAATGAAAATGCTCACTTCTCTACTATCCTTAGCTGTTAATCTTCGATTTTTCACTTTTGCACAAGGATCTATAACATGCGGACCACGAGAAGTTGCCTATGGAAACAAGTAAGCGATTTGGAAAAAGTATGATTGCAATTGTTGCAAAATATTTGTTTGAAAAGAAATCCCATCAAATCATCATTGATCATGCATGTCAATTTATTGAGTTCAGACCTAGGGAGGACTTTCGTTAGACTAAAATAAGCCCTAGGGGATAGGTCGCGAGGGCTCCCTGACGATCGTCCTCTCTAGGTCCGATTGGGTTTTAATTGTTGTATAAAAATGGTGATTTGAAAAATTCAGATGCTATCGATTTGTTCAAAAGGCCATGAATTTTACTACAGCTGAACAGCATTGTAGAAGCATCGGCTACACCCTAACATCGATACATTCGACCTATGAGAATAATTTCTTGCAACGTACATTTTCCGAGAAACTTGTTTGTCATGATTGATGTTTAAGATGAAGCTGAAACTGAATTAGATAAGACGTACCAGAGTTTCTACATCGGACTCTATTCTCCGACACAACAAATGAGTGATTGGGTCTTCGTAGATCGATCATCCTATGATTTTAATAATTGGCTGCCAGGTTCGTGGAAATCAATTTTCCGATGGATTATAATTTTACATTCTATGGAACATATTGTTGGTGCCGAAATCTAGGAGGTGTAAAGTGGTGCACAGTTATTTCTAGCGATTAGGAAATCGAGAAATAGCACGCGAAAAAAGACTGGCCAACAATAGAATCATTCTTTCTCCTCCCATTTCGACCACCCAGATTTCGGCATCAAAAATACCAGATCTGAAGAAAATTGTAACGAAAATTCCTATTCCTCATTAAACCATTCTGAAAGCTATATTAGAACATTCAAACATTGAAAATGCCAAATTTCTAGCCGAGCCAAGCGGCTTTCGCTGGTGCGCTGGATTCCGTTTATCAGACGGGAAGTGGCAGTCAGTATCCTGTTCTGCGTCGATGTCATTTGCCTGCAGTGGTAGTCCTACAAATGTGACTTCTTCTCTTGCCATGAAGACGTAATAATTAGAAATTTTCTGTAAAAATTTTACTTCTTCTATGAGCAGCTCAGAACTCCAATGAAAGTTCGTTGAATAAATTCAGAACCACACCAGCCTTGGCACAAACCACTACAAGATGGATGAATAGTAGGATTCAACTCAAACCCTATTCTTATTTAGAGCGCGTTCATACTTTGTTCGTTCTAGCGCGAGAATTGAGAAATAGCGTGTAATACGTGAAGAGAATCAGAGAAACACTCACTCTGCGCTCTCTTAGTTTGTTACGTTATTTCTCTATGTCCGCGCTAAAGCGGACAAGTGTCTGATCGCGCGCCTTTATGACATCACTTTTGATTATGCATGATTTTAGAGTGCACTGGCCAAACTTGCTCGACATATAGGCCTGGTTGCTCATCGAACCAGAACTGCACTTGTGACACGACGACCGACGGAATTGGGTTCTGCGATCCGGACTGGTTGTGCGGTGATTACCCAGATTGCTCCGACTGTCCATCGTCCACATCTGTCTGCGTCATCGACTCATGTTGCGAGGTGCCCAAATGCATCCCTCTGACACACGGACTAAGTTGCCCTCCTCCCGACCATGTGGCGGAATTCTTTGCCCCAAAGACGTTCAAAAAATTAGCATGCAATGAAGATAATGACTGCATTGAGGGCAAGACATGCCAACTTCATAAACATGGAAGATTTTGTGTATGAGAAATTCTTAATAGTCGATATATTCGAATGAGGGCGAAAGTGTGTAATCTACTGGTGGAATAAGTTTTTCCATATGCCTCTTCTTTCGTACACAATCTTTCTATATCATGCATCAAATTGTCTATGGATGTTGAAAATTTAATAAAGTTTGAAATTACTCATTTTGCTGTTTGTTGATTGATATTAGGAAAGATTTTATTAATTATAAAAATGATATTTAGTGAAAATTAAAATGACAACGTCGATCCTTGAGGGCTCATAGAAAAAGACACCAGTTTTTCTAAGAAATAGTATGAGGTAAGTGAAGAAAAGAAAAAAAAACCGATGTCCCGGTGTCTTTTTCTAGGAGCCATCCTCGAGAGATAAGTTTCTCTCTATCGGAAAAATTAAAGGGAATCCCTCATTTTCTTGCATTCTATACCATTATATTCTGGATGCTCAGATGGGCGTTTTTGCGTAAAATCATCCAGATTTTCTCCAATAATTTCCATGCTGAATCTTCCGAGAAGTTGTTCTTCTATTTTGGACCCTTTATATCGGAGATGGTCGACATTAATTATCCATTTTTGGTGTGGTAAATAAACTTCAAATCTTAAATTTCCAATATAAAAGCTACACACTTTTAAGTAATAATGTTAACCTATAATTTCTAGCATTCAATTTAATTGACCATTGATATAATTGAATATTCATCAAAAATTTCTGAATTATATCCCAGACCCAAAGTTTATCGAGATTTTTCATGCCAGTAAAGCTCCATAGTTGAATAGTTGGCTTAGAAATGAATAGATTTTCGAGAAATTGAGTTAAATTCATCGATCCAGAAAAAATGTCGACTTTATTCGATGATGCATAGGGTAAATTTTTAGTAAAATACGAGTTCATATTATGAAAATGCCATTTCTAAAAACTGTTAAATTATTTTAAATCGTTGTATTAGCGAAATAAGAAACTAAAATTATAAGAAATATTGTCGAATTGTTTCTTCATGTTCATTTTTAGTCTGAAGCTTAATATTCGTCTATTTTGAGCATACCGTATTGCTAAATTGTGGTAATCGTAGAATATCATCAATCTCATGTGATGGCTTGGCGATAAATTGCTCAACACCTAAATTAAAATATATTGCAGCATAAAATATTTAGCATTTTATCACGCTTCCATCCCCTTTTCAAGAAACTCATTACGCGAATAATGCAGAGTGCACTTTTTTGCTCTGATTTTGCCCCCCTTCTCTCCCTTCTTCCTTTTACTTTTATCAAACGAAAAGGAAAGGAAGAGTGTGTTTATGTTTCGAAGAGAATTATGATTTAGAAATAAATTCAACTGTATGGTTCTGCAAATTGGAGAATAACTAATCATTATATTAATTGACCGCCATAGAAACCGATTTTTTCCAAAAACTAACTTAACATCACAATCTGGGTGACTAATAAGACTAGTTTTTTCAGTGAAAGGAGTTTCGTCGCAACATGTTGTTCGAAAGATATTCCTGTAAGAGTTTATACCTTCTCGTAAAAATGGCGAAACTTCGCATCGATATGCGTCGTTTGGAGAAAATTTCAGAAATCGACAGTTATTGATGTACTTGTTTATCATTTTAGATCGATTCGCATTCAAGACGTCGATTATGGACCAAAACAATTCATTGCTTCTGATGCCTTCCTGAATATTGGTTTTATAAAAATCTGAACTTCGTTATACTCAATAGAGGTGCATAAAGTTTTGACTTGCAAATTTTCGAAGTTTAAATCGAAATCTAAGTTACGAAAAACCCTCGAACTCGAAGTTCGTGCCCCCGTGATACTTAATTCTTCTAGCAAACTTGAGAAAATTGATCTTCAAGAAAAATTTGTTAACCGTGAAAAACGAAGTTATTCGTGATCAATGGATTCAAGGATAGTATCATCATCGTCGTTTTTGCAATAAGAAAACATATCCTTGAATTGAAATTGAAATACTTACTATTCTTAAATTTTGAATATCAAAGCACGACAGGAAATGCATCAATTCAATCGGTGGTTCCCACCATGGTCCTTTTGCCTTATTTACTTCCCTCGCATAATATTCATGCCAGCGTCCTTTTCTATACTTTTTCAGATAGAAACAATCTAAAGGTTGAGAAGATAAGGTGTGATCAATTTTAGCTCAAGCCGAGACGAAATTCGGACTTCGAGAATTCTTCGAAGACAATAGGTTTTCAAAGATGAATTCCGAATCAGAATTCGATTTTTCAAATTCTAAACCTGTTTCGTCCATAATTTAAAAAAAAAAAAAAATATATATATATATTTCCTTACCTTTAACATGTCTAAAATATTTTATGAATATCCGATTTAGTTCCTTGTCTTCATTCTCACATTTCCACCGATCGCATGGAGCTCGAATGAATAAATTCGAAATGATAGTATATCTGCATGTGCTTCTCTCAACACGTAGCTAAAATGTGGAATTGGTAGTAATAACAATAGAAATTTTATATAGTCATCAGTGAAGAAAAATGTGTCACTTTGAGTTTTCTAATTTCATGCTTCCCTCTGGCCCTGAAGATGCATGCTATTCATACATTCGTATATGTAAAGCCAGTTTTTTACAGTTCGATAGATAAATACCATAAGATTTCCGGATTTTTCACCGATTATGGCGACATTTTCATGAAATATTCGAGGTTTCATCGCATGTGGCATATTTCTTCTGACAATCATCATTATTCTCCTATTACACCAGGCTAATTCTTCGATCTCATAGAATGTCAAATAATCACAGCACATAATAATGAGTTCGCCTGGCATCAAACGGATCATCTAAATAGTTTAGTTAGCTGATAAAAAATCGACATTTAAAAATAAATGATTTTAACGACAATTAAAATCAATTTGGTGGGCAAAATGACTAATTCTTTTGCTTATCGCCCTACGTACATTTGAGTTGAAATGTTCGTCAGCATGATATGATACTAATATTAATCATTTTCATGTATGTTGGTGACGCATCTAACATAAGAATTAAGTAATGAATTTCTCAATCTGTTTTTCCAGTGATATTCCTCAATATGATACAAGAGATCTGACGAATGCAGTTTCGTAATCAAACAATTATCATGCACCCACCCTATTGCCGATTATGAAGCTTTACTTTGTTATTTTTGCCCGCAATTGAATTTCATAAGGAATATTTTATTTATAGCTAATGTATAGAACGTTCAGAGGGAAGAACGGTGTTTCAACGATGTCGACTTTCGAAAATCCCGCTTCTCTCAGCATCGACTCTGCTCGAACTTGGCCCCATGCTGTACCGAGACCAAGAGCGTCTGAATATTCGTAATTATTTGCAACCTTTTCTTATTTTTGGAGATTATCAGCGAGTCAATGATTCTTCATCTTATTCCTAGAAAATGAATTACACGTTTTCCATTTAGAGCTCGAATGATTTTATCTTGCTGAAAAGTCAACGGATATTGTTTGCATAATCACGAAGCTTAGAAAGTATTGTAATAAGAAGAAAATACGAACCTTCCGAGTTGCTAGCGATGGGTAGACAATGGAGAACAGAAAGCGAATATGGAGTAATTGCCGCTTGACCAAACATTTGCTTGTCCTTGTAGATGCTGCTGGTGCCTTTGATCTCAAGCATCGCAAAGCGACCGTCCGATTTCAGAACTCGGTGGATCTCTCGGAGACACTAAAATAGTATTGGATTCAAATCTCAGGCTAACCCATAAACTCGGATTGTTGTATTCCAAGCACACACACACTTTTGTAATTCGTACCCACTTCTTGTGCAAAACATTTGTGTACTTGTGCGAAAAGTGGGACTGAAATTCAAATGGGTGTGTGGTCTGCGAAAGATCTCTCAAATTCTTACCAAATCAGGTCTCATCTGATCGTGACATGCATCGAATATCAGCACCAAATCGAAAGAATCGATCCATGAAGAGTTCATCTGAGAAGCATCCATTACTTGGAATTCGAGGTTGTCGAAGGCAGCGCCAGTAGATTCGTTCCTCAAATATTGAAGCTAATTACAACATTCTAGCTAGCAATGCATGGAAATATTTCTGATCATATTAGCTCTCAGTTTACTAGAATTCAAATTATATTCTGAAAGAATTATTATAATCAGAAATAAAAAATACCGTCGTGATTTCGCCTCCTGAATAGCAGCTTCTGCGATATCGATTCCAATGAACTGGCATTTCGGATACTTTTCTGCCATCAACGACATGTGACTTCCATTCCCACATCCGACGTCTAAAATCCGCAAGCCACCCGCTTCAAGTCTTTCCTGAAATTTGTAGATTTTTTCTTGTATAAACTAGAAGCAAATGTACCTGAACAGCAATGAGAGGTATAACGTCCCTGATAAGGTGAATTTTGTCGAAAGGCTCATGCACTTTAGACAACTTGTTGTAGAAGGTTGTGAAATCAGAATATGGTAGACCTGAAAATAAACAATTGATTTTTTGAATTCTTTGAACCTTTGAAAGTATTCATTTATCATTTTTCAGAAAAAAGCTTGTATTTGTTAAAATCCAAACTCTTACCAAGCGGCCCATTCTTCTTGTAGACATCGACAAGTTTCTTGTACGGTTCCGTGACTGACATGATCATCGACATCTGGGCGGCAGAAGCAATTACGACCTGAAATAACAAATTAAAAATATCTTGTCGATTAATAAAGATAATAAATTACCTCTTTATTTTCTGGCTTGATGAAAAATTTCTCATCCTCGGTGACTTCGATGACATCTGCACAAGCCATCATGCCAAGCCATTCTTTGACGTATCTGAATTGAAAAATTGAATTCTTGAATAATTTCAAAAAGTGAATAAAACGAGCAAAATAAATTTCAGTTAGTAGGATTTCTTTTAAAAAAAAACCTACCGTTCCTTGCAATCAGCTTTATCAGCGACTTCCTTTGGCTTAGCTGGATGCTCCTCGGAGCCAATTGCAGCTAAAGCATCGAAAAGTCCGAGTTGATCCCCGAGTGCCATGCAGTACGAGATCAGTTGATGTTTTGCGATGTTCTAGAAAATAAAATAATAAAATTTGAAGAGAAAAATGAAATGTTCTTACCCCGAGTCGTTGCTGCAGCGATTCTAGTTGATTGGAATTATTGGGTTCACTCATTTTTCTTGAAAATATTCAAGATTAAATAAAAATAACGACAAAGGTATAAAGGGAATTCAAAAAAATATATATGGCGAAAGTAGAAAAGAACACTCTAAATAGAAAGCACTAAAAATAAAGAAACAGCAAACAGATTGCAGGGACAACTCCGACCTCTGACTAATTTTAAAAGAAAATGAAACGAAACGAAACGAAATGATAGCTTTTGTCTGAAAAATTCTTATCAGACTTCATTTGCTGCTGAATTTTCTGTCTTTTATTCACCCAGTCGTTCACATTGTGTTTCAATGAGATACAGAATTTGAATTTTATCATTCACATAACTATCAGTTTTTATGCCGCCTCACTCAAAGATTTAATTATCCAACTTCGACTCACGGTGGACTGTTGCACCTCTCTTCACCATAATGATTTTTCGACAGTTTTCAATTCGATAAAATTTTTCCGTCCTCATTGTGCTCGGGGTTTATGAAAAACGGTGAAACATGGGGTAGGTAAATCGATATCGTAGTTTCAGAATCTGTTTGAGCACTTTTGAGATAGGCGTTAATATTCGAGATACTGGGGTCGCGATATACAAAATTCGCGATTTTTGAGGGTTTTGGGGAAAGTTTCCAACTACAAAGTTTGAGAAAAAATCCATAGTATAACATACAGAGCAATTTCCCATGATTATCAATTAAGAACCCGGCCAGATGGGTCGGAAAAAAGTGATCGAAAATTTCTAACGTATAATTCGAATACTAATTTTGGCTTTCTGGCATTTCTAAGTGTGCAATCTAATGTTCTATCTATCTGATAATTAGCTACTTGCTAATTGTCTACTATACTACAAGAGACATGTCTTTTATTGATATCACCATATAAAATCTGAGTTATGTTCTGGTATTAAGAACAAGTAAATTAAAAAAGAAACGAATACTCAGCTTTATATATCATTTATTTGCTTAATTTACAAATCTAAATTATTGATCAGATTGGCAATCTGTAAATGTAGACAAGTAGACACTGAAAAAGTACCACCTTTAACGAAATGGTATTGACAAGAGAATATCTCCCTATACTATTTCGCCCAACGTAGCTACTAGGATAATTTTTACAAATCAGGATCAGATTAATTTTATTCGCTATGTTTGGGAACGCATTGTGGTGTCATCGGGCAGTCATCGAGGCAATTCTCCATTGGTCGGACCTCGCAAACCTCGTTCATTTCATTGCATTCAACTCCGTCACAGGTAACTGAAATTAACTTTGGCATTTTGTCAAAAAATAATATAGTCGTTTACAATCGACAATAAAGGAGTTTAATTAAAATTAATAAGTTTTAAAATTTGACCTTTTTCAACGCATTTAGTGCCACCATGCATCAATGGTTTACAGTCCATTCCCTCGGATTCACAATCGCGCTCTTCGCAAGTCATGAAGCCTGAATTTAGAACTATTCAAGTTTTTAGATAATGAAGGCATTTACCGCATCTGAAGTTTCCGTAATCGTCACCGAGACAATCCATTTTGCAGCCGGCGCAGAGGTTACCTGAAAATATTAAGATTTGAGATAAGTTGAGCACTTCTATGATTGCAAAATCATTCAATCTGAATTTCTGCGAAAAAAAAACGTGACGCACTCAGTAGCTTATCTTGAAATTCGTAAATTCGCAAATTCTATCGACGAAATCTCTTTTTCAAAAATGATACATTCTAAAAATTTGTTTTATAAACTTACGATCCACAATTTCGACTCTAGCGCATTTGGTGTCCATCACCAAAAATAAGAAACAAATGGCCTAAATTCTATAATTAAATTGAAACCTTCTCCGACTTTCTTACAAGAGGAACGAGCATTTTGCCAGGAGATAGATGAAAGAAGCATAGACAAGAAAATTGCCCGTATTTATAGAATTCATCACTTTTGTCTCGTGATTCATCGTAATGAATTGAATGAAGTGTCTCAAAATAAACGAACCAATAATTTCGGCTTTTGATTCTGATCATGGAGACGTTAGAAAAAATTGCAAAATTCAAATGATTTCAACTTTTCCTGACCATAGAATAGATAAGGTGTTTTACGCGATGCAGAATTTATTCTTCAATCTTGTTTTCAAATTTTAAATCTGATAACTTTTTAAGCTTTTTTTTTTAAAGAATTCATCTCAATTGTGTAATATTAGATGTTCAGGTAGAAAAAATGGTATGTAGTCTGATATTTTATTGTGTCAAAAATGTGAAAATAGGAAGTGTTCAGAGCTGAGACGAAGTTTCGACTTCGATTTCGAAAGTCGAAACTTCGAGGGTTTTTGAGCCAACTTCGACTTCGACTTCGAAAATTTTGGGAAGCCAATTTCGATTTCGACTTCGACTTCGAATTTGAAAATTTCAACTTCGTCTCAGCTCTGGAAGTGTTGTAGGAGCATTTCTGGCCCTGATCAATTGCGCGGGAACGAACCTTGGACATAATGATGGCCCTTCTCCACTAGTTACTCTCAAATTACTCTTACTCTTTTGTAGAAGTTACCCCCTTTTTCTGAAAAATAGTACAGGGAAAAGAAAAAAGTAATTTCTACAAAGGAGTGAGAGTAACTTGGGGATAACTAGTGCAGAAGGCCTATAATTTTACGATCAAGTTAGCTTAATAAAACCCTCATGGTTTTAGTGCATGAAACGTAACTTTCTGAATTTCAGTCCCTAATGAATATTTCATTAATATTTTAAAATAAAAAACTAGGTAATTAGTCTGAACTTATAATTTCGAAATTACATCAGTCATGAGAGGAAGTGTTTTTGGGCGAATTCGAGGTAAACTCGAAATGCGAAATTCTGAATATTTCATAGAGACATTTGCATATAATCATGATTTTGGCAGCTGAAAAACGAGAACTAATGAGTCTTTGATTTTGATTATAAAAAGCAATTCGTCGAATATGAATCACCTGCTTAGAGATTCAATGTACAGTTAGCATTTGTACATATTGCAAATTTGCGAATTGCATTAACCGCTAAATTCAATGATTGACTGCCCAGATTATTATCCTGCATCATTCGGATATTCCGTTATTTTTCAATTTATTGCTGTTTCGAGCAATATTTTCGGTCTATTTCTAACTATTGCGATAATATTGAAGTGTCCGGCTCACGTGAAGCATACGAAATTTTCGTTTATCGGATTTCAGATATTTTCAAACATTACAATTTTGCTTATTATAGAGGGTAGTCGGCAGGAAAATTTGATTTTATTTATTTGTTTTTCTTTCAGGAATTGCACCGTTCTTCTATGCACCATTTTTCGTAGTGAAAGTTCAAGGGTTATTCAGTAAATTTCTCGATTTGAATATCCATACCCAAATTATGATCACTTTATCGTTGATGATGACTGCTTTTACGATACTTTTGTAAGGTTGAATGCAATTTTTGCTCGAAGAGATATTTTTCACATTAAGCTCGAAAAACTTTTCAGAAAAGAAGCATAAGTTTGTCCATCATCTAAAAAAAAATATTTTTCTTTGAAAATTGGTCATTTTCTGTCACAGCTCCCTTATATCTTTCGCGAATTTCAAAATATTTGATTGCATATCTCAAAACAAATAAAAAATGTGCATATTAAAGTCATACATTTATTTGCGTTGAAATTATTTAATTTTAGATCAATATTTACGTTGCGATTAAAGGTCATTGTAAAGGCAACGAACGCGAACAAATATCGATTTCGCTTTTGGATTTATTTGACTCGATTTATAGCCGTCACATTATGCATATCACCGCTGATAAATAGCGTAGTTGTATACTTTCTGGGATGTGGAATTTATTGTGCTTCAGAACGACCACAGATTTTGGATAAGTATCAGGCAAGTACATTTTTGAATTTATAATATTCAAGGTTAAAAATATAATTCCAGAATTATTCGTGCGTCGGATCATTATACGAACTGAACGTCTGTACATACAGCTTGGACAGTTTGCAATTTCTAGTCGATGATTTCGAAATTCCGAAAGAGTTTCTCGATTTTCTGCCTCCTTTCGGATTCGTCATATTCGCCGGAATGCTCTTTACATTTTATTGCTGTAAGGATTTTTTCCTCTAAAAAATAGATATTGTAAATGACCGATTACTTGAGACGAAGTAAATGAAGTATAATTTTTATGCGCGGGAATTCGCACAGTAGGATTTGGGTCCCTTCCCTGGTCACGATCCACTCAACAGTGACCGAATTCGAGACTTTGATTCGAAAACCCTTTTTTACTTGATCCTCTGACTTCACTTTACAGAAAAAAACACGCTGACTTCCAAAGCGTGTTTATTGCATTTGATGAAGAGTGGTAATGAGATGAAAATTGCAATTTTGGGGAATGCTAATTTTGTGCATGGGGAATTCTGTCCGTACAACAGCGCGTTGTTTGCAGCACCCTTTATGCTGTTACGTCATATTAGAAGAAAAGTTGGACGACTATTTGTTCTAGATCTTGAATACTCCCGACAATTTAATGGGTCATTTCTAAAATCGCTTTCTTTTATCTTATATGCAACCATAAATAATGGAAATATTTCAGCAATCGCAGTTATATCGCTACTTGCCTATAAATCGATATACGAATTTCGAGCGAATTCGACCGTTACGAATAAAAAAATGGAACTAATGTTGCTTCGCGATTCAGCGGCTCAAGTAAGTATAAAATACTCATAGAAATCTAAATTTTAGATTTCAGATTTTTGTATTATGCTCCACTACGTCGATTCCGTGCTTGTCTATGATAGTCATATGATATTTCGAAATCTTCTCTCAGAGTAAGCATCTTTGATATATTAGACATTATTAAGAACAAGGAGGTAATTTTAGCGCTAGTTGATTCGACCATAATGATATTTGCTTCATTGTCATTAGTTTACAATACATATTGCATATGTTTCATATCGTATATAAGGGATGCATCGTTAGATTTGTTACGAGGTGTGTAACGAATTTCAATTTTCTGTCCACAAAAAATTGTGTTATTCTAATTTTAACTATTTCAGCCTGGGGACTGATCAGGAATGATCGCACCGTTCATCCTCTCAAGCAAGATCCCGAACCTTCTGGGTCGACGCAACATTAAATTTAACTTTATTAGGTTTATAAATTTGACAAATAAAGAATTCTACTCATGAACTACAAAATGAGTTTGTAAATGATTATTTACTCCTTGGAATCCTTAGCTTTTTCCTGCTTCATCTTGTCGAACGTATCCATCATCTTCAGTTCTTTAGCCTTGTTCTGAAAATTATATTCAAAATGGAAATTAATAAAAAATAGTATAGAAAAGTCTACTAAAATTTTTAAGATTTAGATGGTTTATAAAAATCGCATTGCATTGCATGTGGACATAAAAAGAGCAACGGCAGAAAAATGCTGTTGGACCTTTTGAATGTGTTTGGCAAAAATCGATATGGCAGCGAACGAAGAAATATTAACGAAAAGAAACGCAGCACTTTCATGCAATGTTGAACTTTCGATCGTTTAAATTTGTTTATTTTTATTCGGATTTTGTTGAAATTTTTAAAATTTATATTTTTCATTAAAAATACTTTGAAAATAAAAAGTTCTTTTCATTCAAAACTATTTGAACTTTTGTTCCGTGCTGTTTGATTTTCGTTCAGAAATTTGAGAGAGATAGATTTTTGTTGACAGGCATTTTTTCTCTAACTCGTTACTCGTTTTAAAAACGACCAGTAATTCACACGATTTTCCGGCAAATTGATTCGATTTCGAACCCCATTTTGCCATTTCTTTCATCTCTAACAATTTATACAAATATTTCAGAGTCGCATTTCAACCACAAGGAAATCTTCCTGATCATTAAGGATGTCAGATACAAATGAAAAGTAAGTTGGGGTGAAACCCAAGGAGGATAAGTCAGATCGATTTTGCACACCCCACATCCACATTTTTGCTTTACATCATATCTTCCTAGGTTTGATTGGGATTCATTTGACGATCTATGATAAAAAAAAATTTCTGAAACGTTCCGTACTTTTCTTCGACATCTGTTGATCTCGACTGAAAACGATAAGAGTCCGTGATAAATCGCCTTACTCATAGAACAAAATGATCGCAGTAAAACACAAGGATCTGCCGATTCTTGGAATCAAAAAGCGAAACAAATTCGAGATCGAGACGTTTTTAGCTATTACACTTACGAAAGAACGAAGAATGAAGTGTTCGAAAAGTTCAAGCTGAACAACACATTCACTTTTGATCTTTCGACCAGTGTTTAATTTGCGATTAATTGAATTTTTCAGGATGTTCCTCGAATCGGAAACTTCTTTTGGACTGGGCGTTCTGCAACAGGTATAATTAGCAACCTGGAAACCGCATGACACGCGAAATAGTGTAGGGTACTGGATAGTAGGCTTTCCTCGTCCATGCACTATTTTACATGCTATGAGGTTTCCAAGATGCCGTATAACCTTTGTCCTTCTTTAACTTTTACTCAATGGCTTTTAATTTTGCTCTACCTTCCTTACCTACTTTTTTCTGAAAAAAAAAATTCGATGAAAATAATGAAAGGCAGAAATTTTTATTTTTCAAGAAATATCCTTCTAAATTTTTAGCTACCCCTGAACGAATCCATCGTGTTTTCTCCGCTGTCGATCGCCCTCGCTTTATCGTTGGTCCACGCTGGAGCTAAGGGAAACACAAAGTCTCAGATCGCATCGGCTATTTGCAAAGGCAAATTTTATACCAAACAATTCAAAGAAAATTTGAATAAATGCTAGGAGCTAACGACGACCAACTCAAGCAGCACTACTCGTTCCTGTCGAATTCGCTGAAAAATGCCCAAAATGGCGTCGAGGTTAACCTCGCGAATAAGGCTTTCGTCAAGTAATTCGATTTGTTATAAAATTTATTCATTCAAGTACTCAATTTTCAGCAAGGACTTCGCAATAAAGGATGCCTATCTGAAATCCATCTCTGATTCTTACAAAGCTGAGGCTCAGAATCTCGATTTCGGAAACGCCGCCAAAGCTGCAGAAACCATGAATGAATTCGTCAAGACGATAACAAAGGACAAGATCAGGGAAATCGTCAAAAGCGATGATGTCACACGTAAGTTTTGTAGAAACTAAAGAAAATCCAATTTCTGTCATATCAGAAGAAAGTAGTTGAATATGGGTTGGTAGATGTTTTGAAAGAAAATGTAGAATTCAAATTTTTGAATAAGAATATGGATTTCAGCTGATTCCGCTCTATTCCTCATCAACGCGCTCTATCTGAAGGCTGATTGGGAAGAGGAGTTCGAGAAGATGTCCACTTTCGACGAAAATTTCCACGTCAAGGAAGGAGTCACGAAGCAGGTAAGTCAAAATTTAACTTTTTGGTAATAACATACCAACGTTTCAATATATCAACTCGAAGGTAAGGAGAATGAGAAGTTTTCTCTACACATTTTCCACATTATTTCCTTTTAGAATGTTGGAAAGTTTTTTTTTTTTTAATTTCCATAATAGGAAAACAATTCCTTTCATCTTATCATTTAAGATTCCCTTCATGAATGACCACGGAGTTTCCCGAGATTACGCCAGCAATGACCAAGTTCAGGTATGCTAATGTTTCTTACAGGAAAAATATTCTGCCGAAAATGTTCAGGTCCTCTCTCTGAAATACAAAGACAATGCATACCGATTCAACATCTTCTTGCCGAAAGAGAAATTCGGACTCGAAAAGTTCGTAAAAGGGGTTACCGCACAGGAGGTTCAGGAGTTGCTGAAGAATGTGAAGAGTACTGTAATTCTCAATGTGAGTTTTTGTTCCCATTCCTCGATCTTGCGTCCTGAGGTACTTTCCGTAGGCCTTCTTATGCGAGAAAATATACGAAGGAGTCTCGCAACGCCTAAGGAGCGAATTACACTGATCATTTTCCCTAATTTCAGCTGAGAATCCCAAAGATGAAACTGGAACGAGAGGAGAAACTGATTGACCTACTGAAGAAGGTCGGCATCAACGACGTCTTCACGAGTGCGGCTGACCTCAGCGAAATCGCTGATGAAAAGTTGAAAGTCACTGAAGCCGTGCACAAGGCTATCATTGAGGTAGAAATTTTTTACCAAAGTATATTTTTGTTTCTAAAGAATCGTCGTTCATATGCATTCTTTTTCAAACTAATATTCATTAATTCTATTATGAAAATATCATATTTCTTTCAACCTTATTCTGACCTTATTATTACATCAGCTCAAAAATGTTATCTCTTCTCATACAATATTCGGACAATTCTAAAGTCCTAAATTCAGTAGAGAACTCTTCCTGAAATATTTATTTTCAGGTGGACGAAAAAGGAACGACAGCGGCTGCATCGACGATGATGCGAGTCGAATCGGAGAGCATGCGGATCAGTCCGAATCCAATTGACTTCTGTGCGGATCATCCGTTCCTCTTTGCGCTCACTTACAACAATCACCCTATCTTTATTGGTGTTTTCAATGATTAGGGGGCCTTTTATTATTTTTAATTTCAATTTTGAAAACGAATAAATTTTTCATCTATAATTGATTATCGAGCTTTCAAAGCATATGCATTACTTCGAATCAGAGATGCTTTTAGATAAGGTACTTAACAAGTAAGGTACAGGTACAATTTTGGTACCTGTGTGCACCCCTGTTTAGAATAAAATAAGGCAAATTTTCGAAATTTGTTTCGTAAGTGACCAGATATTTTTAAACTGGATTTCAATCTATGCTTGTATGAGAATTAACTCAGAAAATCTGTCAGTATTATTTTCAAATTGTTATCATAGCTCAATGTACATTGAAGAAAATCGTGAATTTTAAGCAAAATAAAAACAAAACACATCATTTTGATGGTGGAAGATTGCAATGCTATTTTCAGACGTATTGTCAGCATAACTATTAGTCAATGAGTGGTTTTTTTTTATTATAAAATCAAAATTGTGACACTCATATTTTTATTTTCAAATTCGAAATCGAAATTTCGTCTCAGCTCTGACTCAGATCATTTATGAAAAACTGAATGAATAATTTTAAATTAGTAACTTGTTAATATGAAGTCTTGAAAATTCTGAAGATATGAATTATTATCAATCGCTTAATAATTGTAATCTGTGTTTAGATCATAATTTCTTATTTTACTAATAATTATATTACGAATAGGGCTTTTACGAAGGTATAAATTGGATGATATTTTCTTGGAATCTAACATTCTGAGAATATTTCTGAGGCTTTTTTTCCATTAGATAATTATCGCGATTCGCGACCTTTTATTTTCTTTTTCCTTCGACAATGTTTTAGTTTAAATCCTTTTATCAGCCCTCACCTTTTCCCCGAGAAAAATGAGCCATCCTTGCGGCTTAAGGATTGCGCGGATTTATATTTTATATTGATTTTTTCTTTTGTTGTAAATAAATGGTTTAATTGCCCAAGTTTGAAAACGGTCAACGACGATTAACTGGGCTGACTTTACTATCCGCTTACTTGGTGACCGTACTCGCACACAATTAATACCGACCCATCTTCAATAATTCAGAAATTTTATTTTATTATTTTAGATGCTTCTGAAATCATTATTGATTTTTATCTTCGTTCAATATTCACTTGGTTCTGTTATTCGAACCATAGGCGATAATAAGGATGTCGCTATTTTACAGAGATGTAAGAAATAAACCTTTTTTAAATAACAAAAAATGCTTTTAGATGACTTGAAATGTCCGAGAGGTTTTGAATTCATTCATCGCTCGTGCTATACAGTAAGTATAATTTGATTAGCGAAACTTGGATATGAAAAATCATGACCTCATTCAGAAACTCCAAGGCACTGAAACATATGAAAATACAGTTCGACGATGTAAACAGACGCATGAATCTGCACATCCTCCGATTTTCAAAGATAAAGAAGAAAATGATATCATAGTTTCGAGTAATCATTGTAACATCTAAATGAATGCATAACTCGATGAATTCAGAATACGGCATGTTCATGTGGATTGGAATCACAAGAGTAAATGGAGTAAGAATTTCGTTATGAAATAAGACTTATGTAAATCGCATGATATCATAACTCAAGACATAACCAAAATATGATAGAAGATATTGGAATAGAATATCTTTTACCGTACTAAATATTTATCATGCTTTCGAATAATGTTATGTCTTGCAGTTTAAAAGTTTTATTGGAATCGATTTAGAGTAACCAATTCATCGATGCGAAAGGTAGTGAGCCGAAATTCTTTAACTGGCATGCTCCCAATGAACCAAATAACGTCGGTAATTACTCTCAAAATTTTTCCCCATCTTTAAAGTAAATATTTTGATAGATGGTATAGAGGATTGTGTTGAAATTAACTGGAGAAGAGGAAAATGGAACGATTTGGCCTGCAATCTTCAGTAAGTATATTTTCGATTAAAATGGCGGAATAAACGCAAATTCCTAAGTTTTCATTTGGAATAGTGTATGTAAAATTGTTTTCCTAACAATGCTCAAACGATTTCACATTCCTGATGGCTTGTAGCATCCAAGTTACGATAAAGGCTATTTCTAAAGGAAATTAAATGTGTTTTAGTCGCACAAATGTCGTTTGTCAAGCTGATCCAACCATCTCTCGCAAATCTGACCTGGGCAATGGAATAGAGTCGAGGAAAATTGAAAGTGAAGGTGAATCAATCGATCATTTTTTCATAGATCCTTCGATATGTAAAAATAATTTGGTCAAGAGCATTGAAAATAGCAAAATGCGAATATTGAATCAGATTCATAAGATCCGACTAGATCCATCAGATCTCGATTTTGGCTCATAGAATCGTAATTTTGTAATCCGATGCCAAGTTTTAGATTTGTTCGAGCTCTTCTTAAATATAATGTGTTTAAAATTCGAATGATTAGTTGAAGAATATCCTAAATTTGAATTTCTCTCAGATACAAAGCACCCTAAATAACAACTATTAGTCCTCGAAATTTCGTCATTATTTTCAAGAATTTTCAGCCAATATGGCAATTTCAGGAACTTCGCATTGTCCTATGAATTTCGAACTAATTAGTGGATCTTGTTACTCGGTATGTCTCTCTAAACATTACTCACGATATCAGAATTCAAACTAATTCAGAAAATCGACGACAAAGTTGGACACGATGAGGCTGAGGCAGCATGCACAAAATTGCACAAGTCGTCGCATCTTGCAGTGTTCAAAAACGAAGAGGAAAATGATGCGGTTTCAGAAAGTATTCTTATCCATTTAGTTTGCAAATATAATACTTATCAAAATTTTCAACAATTATAACTATTGATAACACATTCTTGAATGATAACATAGTTGACATTCTTCATTAAAAGTTTTGTGTACATATTCTGTTCACCCAAAAGCAGCTCCTATCAAGTTTAATTAATCCATCTCACTTGACTATTCTATCTTCCAGTGAAATGCTAAATCCGACTTCGAATATGTTTCAAATTTAGGATTCGATCACGAATTTTGGCTTGGATTAACCAGGAAGACGCCCGGAGTAGGAATAACTTTATCTATTGCCTAATTATCTCCGAAATAATCTCAAATTTAGAGCGACAAATTCGTCTTACCAAATGGAAGAGAAGCGACCTTCCTTAATTTCTTTGCTCCTGAAGGTATCAATTTTGATTTTTCTAAAAAAAATTATTTACTTTAGAGCCCAATAACCTAAATGGTAAAGAAGATTGTGTTGAGGTGAGTATTCTCTTCATAAGTTCGAAAACTTTTCTTATAAACTCCTCTTTTAGTTTTTCTTCGACATTTAACAAAATTATTCAGATTTATCGTGTAAATGGAAAATATAACGATATTCATTGCGATAGGTTTGTAATTTCTCGTGTTTTAATTTGAAAGTGAATGCAATTTTTAAATTTTAGAGAAACCTTTCCTTTGTGCCAAACAGAGCCTGTTACATGTCCACAAGGATTTGAATTCTTCCATAATTCCTGTTATAAGGTGAGCAAAACTTCGACTTTTCTAAAGAAGAAATTATCTTTAAGAAAATTCACAAATTTATGAATCAGCCAGACGCCGTGAAGGCCTGCAAAAGTATTCACAGTTCATCCCATCTACCGGTTTTCAATGACGATGCCGAAAATTATGCTGTAACCGAAAGTAAAATTAACCGATCTGCCCTTATAATGCTCATATTGTTACAATAATTCTAGAATTCGGTAATTACCTTTGGCTTGGAATTGCTCGTGAAAATGCAACAGTACGGAGACATTACATCATTGAATAGCTATGAATTAGAGTTTCACTTCAAAATTTTAGAGTAAGATCTTTGTGGACGAAAATGGAAATGTAGCAAAATATTTCAATTGGGAACTACCTAATGAGCCAAACAACTCAAAGGGTCAAGAAGCATGTGTCCAGGTTTTCGAGGTATAAATTTATCAATTTATTATTTCTTAGAATGATGCAATTATATTTACTGTTAGATCAAAACCCTTTGAAATGCAAAATGGTACACGATTATTTTCTAACTTGTTAGAGGCCGAGACTTCGGAGCTCAACTCTAGTTTGCTAGCGAGTTAGAGTTGATTTTGAGTTCAACACCGAAAATTTTACTGAATTCGAGTTTGACTTTCGAAAATGTTGCAAGATTGAGTTCTAAAATTTTCGGACTTTCGAAATCTCTGATTAAAGAGGAAGAAATAGCATGTAAATGGAGAGAGACTGATCAAAATTTATTCTTTCGCCCTCTTTTTCGGCATTAAACATTTTACGAGTTCGACTATATAATTTACTATAATCAAAGAAGATTTTTTTTTCTATAAAAACCAAATACCCTTGATTTTTCATAATAAATATATTCATTGGTAATTTTCAGAATCATGTCACGCGTGGATTAATGAATGATATAAACTGCCTGACAAGGTAATTTCTGAGCTGACATTTATCTCAAATAATGATGAGGAGAAATTTAGCGAAAGTTTTCCACTCTGTCAAATTGATCCAATTCGAATCTCAAAATACGAAACTCAAAACTTATCCAAAGATGCTACTTTCGAGAAGGTAAAGCTATTTTTATATGATGCCTAGGGGCTAATACATATGAGATGAGAAATTTAGCACATATCTACGCTCATGGATGATAGAAGTCCTGATAATATTGATGATTTTATCAAGACTCTATTGACCTCGAAAAATTGAAGCTGCAACGCCACTTCATATTAAAAATCCTGGATCTGTAAACGAAATTTTCCAGAAACTGCTTTATTCTATAATCATAATTTTAATAAAGTGATAATTAAAAAATCGATGAATGGTGTCTTGAAAATGCATTAATGAATAATTTTACGCATAGAAATTGGTCAAATTATTATTCGTTAAAATTTCATTTCCATGCAGAATTTGTAAAATCACGCGTTGACAAAAATTTTGATGAAATTATAAGAAAAAAAAAAGTTTCTTCATATCGACTTAATAAAACTACACGAAAAAATAAATGGGCTTACTGTAATTGGGTGTCACTTTTTCTGTGTAAGTTCATTGAAATCCTCTCAAAGGAGTGCAATGTTCGTCAGCTCGTCGAATGCAAAGAGATCTCGACCGTTTTCAATTGGGGGATTTGCGAGCGCATCTCATTACGCCTCTCTTCTCTCTCTATCCATTTACATAACTTCCCCCAACCATAGATATTGCCACAGGTAGTCTAGTTAATCGGTCTTTAGTCGACAGATTATGATCTGTTAATACACCTAAATAGTGAACAAGTACATGATCAAAAAGAAGAGATTCAAAGTAAAAAATAATCATCGCTATCAGACCAATTTGCGCATTCGATATGTGTGAATTCACGCAGAGACTCGGGATTAAAAACTGCTCGAAAGTGCCCCAAAAGCTATAACATTTGCAATACACGTAATAATGATGTAGGGTTTGAGCCACACCTACCCACAGTAACGCCCTAATGAGATGTATAAAAAGACTGGCTTCCGAACGCAGAGCAATGTATTCTGAAACCTCCAAAACTTCACGTATCTGATACTTATTTTGTAAATTATTAGCATTTCCTTCTAATGATTTGTAGCTCTCATCATCTCGTACTCTTCTCTAGCATTGATCATTCAATGTTCTTAGTTAATGAGTCTGGAAATAACAGTTGCGATATTTCGAACCATTTTACAATATTCTCTCAATTCGCAAAAGGAACTTTAACTGATATTTCATGCGATTTAAGATGAAGTTCTCATATGGGTTCACAATCCTCTTCCTCCTTCTGGCAAGCGTCAATTCCCATGAAGATCATCGAGAGAGGCGTCAGGCAGCAATAACACTCCGAAAATGGGCTCAGAACACAGTCTATTACTATTTGAACGGCCTTTGTGAGTATCTCTCACTAATTAATAGAAAGAGCAATTTGAACTACATTTTAGCAACTCACCAAAATGACTTAACGAATCGTGTCGTTAGCAAATTCCAACTGTCGACCTGCATAAACTTTGTGGTCAATGCAACGGCAAGAAACAGAATCAAGGTTTGTCGATTTTATCAGGATGAGGATAAAAAGAAAATTCACAATTTTCACTCAAAACCTTTTGATCAGGGTTGTGCGGAGTTAGAACATTTTCGAACTCAACTCCACTCGAACCCGGAACAAATTTTCAAATTCAAACTCGTTAGCGAGTGCGAGTTTGAGTTGAGTTCGATTTCCTAGTGGAGTACACACAATCCTGTTTTTGATATTTGCCCATCTTCGTACTGCATTTGAACAGAAAAAAATAATGAAGAAGAAAATATTGATGAGTGTTCATTCTATGGAAAATATTTTATTTGACTTTCAATCTCTGTCAAATTGCATAATTTGCTCTAAATAATGGATGCTATTTTCCCTTTTCAGATCTACAGCGATCCAGCAGTAAACGGATGCACTTCATCGAATATCGGCTGCAAAGCCGGAGAGCAGACGATTATAATAGGAGCCAACTGCAAATACGTGAGACAAAATGATAAATCTCTGTAAAATTATGAAAAATATGCAGGAAGGTCAACTAGCGAAGGCATTCATGCACGCACTGGGCTTCTATCGAATGGAAGTCAGAAGCGATCGCGACACCTACGTCACATTCAATTCGCCATCGGTTCATGTTAGTGACATGTCTTATTATAGCTTATTGGATTCGTTGTGGAATCAAGGATTCTTTCGAAATTAGAAAAAGTTTGAAACTAATAATACTGGATAGGATAAATGTAATCGCCTATTCAGACATATGTGAAGTGTTTCATTATAGCACTTTCAAAAGCTTTCATCAATTCTGAAAGTATGAAAATGAGATACTGTTATCAAAAGGTGCAGCCTTTCGAAGACTTCTCTATCTACGTGACAAATCGTCATTTAGATTCACAATTTTACGATCAAATAACGAATCTAATCATATCAAAGTGGGTTCTATAACATTAGTGATTTTAGCCTGATCTTGTAGCTGGTATCGGCGCAATCAACACAACATACTCCAGCAATCTTCTACCCTATAACTATGGCTCTGTTCTTCACTCCAGTTATGACGCGTAAGTTATTGAAAAAGCATTAAAACCAGGAGGAGATTGGATTGAAATTATTTCGTTCAACATCGATCAAAGTTTTGATCTGACTCCACTCCTCTTAATGAGGTCAAGTCAGGACTGGTATTAAAAATCTCAAAACCCCATCAACATTGGATTTCATTTCAATTTGTAAATTTTAGTCCAATTTTACTTGATTCCTCTTTTCGAAAATTAGAACTTATCTTTTACTGATTACAATGAGTTGAAATTCAGATACGAATACGAAGGTTCAACTAACTTCCCACTCATTCCAAAAACTTCGAATTATTTCTGGACAACTGGGTCGGGAATAATCTCCAGCTATGACTTGAACCTCGTCAATACTTTCTACTACTGCAACAGTAAGACGATTTTCAAATGATAATTTTAGTCTGATGAAAACCATTGTGCAACAAATCTAGGGAAACGTTGAAATTTTAGAGCGCTAACTATAATCATAAATGAAACTTTTCAGACAGTTGTACTGGAACGAAGCCGACATGTGTCAATGGAGGAAATGTCAACACCCGCACTTGTGATAAATGCAATTGCCCGCTAGGGTATGTCTAGAGAGCGCAAATGTTCAAAGTTGACTATGACAAACTTCTTCAAAAACATCGATGACGAAATTTTTAGAGAAGTTTGTCATATTCGTATTTGAACATTTGCGTTCTCTAGGTATGCTGGAACGACATGCAATACGAAAGTAAGATCAAATCTATTTTTTCATGACTGATTTTATCGTTTTTAGCCGTCTGATGGCGGACAGCAGCTCACAGCCACGACAGCTTGGCAGAACCTGAGCATTACGATCTCAATCGTCGGTACATCCCCTGAAAGCCCAGTTCCATACCTCACAAGAACCTATTGGATTGCGGTACTCGAGCAAATTCATAAAAAGTTTACAAGTTTGAATTTAGAAACCGGCAGGCAGCGCCTACGTTCAATTCAAATACGTGAATTTCACGAACTTCGCTCAACCCGAATGCGATCCCGGATGCAGAAAACGTGGAATCGAAATCAGATACAATGCCAACCAAGAACTGACAAGTCCTCGGTAGGTTTTGTTCCAGAAGATATTCATAATCATACAAATCGGTGATTCGTTCCTTGTAAACTCCCAAATTTGGGAGAACGAAAATCGAGAAAGAATCGATGGGCCAGTCTATTATTTATCTTCAAATACTTTTTCTTCCCTTCAAACTGACCATGTACACGACTTTGCACTACCCAGATTTCGAACCAAATAATACACCCTGTGATTCCGAAAGTTCAATATTACAGAATGTGCTGTGACAGCTTCAACAATGTGGTTGTGTCGAGCAATCTCGCCATCACTCCGGTCGTCGCCTACAGTACTGTGTATGCAGAGTTCGTTGTGCAATATCGAGCAGCCGGTGCAAATGATTCTCAGACTCCTCCTCCCGAAGGTATTAATTAGAAATAAAATCACTAGAAATATATTTCTTTAGTGTACACCACAACAACATCTGCTCCACCCACATACACTTGTCCAGCCTGCCCAGGCCCCATGCCTTTGATTCAACCCGGGGTAGGTTATAAATAAAGATATCAAATTCTTACCTATTCATGCTCCCCTATTTTAGCAAACTGGCGACATGTGTCCAGATACCAACTGCAATCTTCTTCCGAGCTTCGCAGTAAATTCAACTGATGGAACTGGATGCAGGTAAGCTGAAGATTCGCGTTCTGTTCTTTCAAATTCATACGTCAATGATACGTTATTTTCATATGAAATGTAAAGAAAGATGAAAATATAATAAAAGAATGATCACTTGAAATAAGATAAGCACTGAGAAAATTTGAAAACGCAAGGCGTTCACCATTTCGTCGTATTTTGGATTTGTCGTCAAACACATTCCTTGAATAGCTGAAGTATCGATAAGTCAGCCGCAATAGCGCAGTAATTACTTCGCGTCGAAATTGTTTCCTTTATTTTGTGTTTCAAGTGATCGTTATTCAACAATGTCAGCAGCGTTCCAATTTCAGATATGAAGTCTCATGTACCGGAACTGGTTGGGTATCTTCCTACCTGTCTGACTACAGCTATTGTGCTTACACCAACCCCAATGACGCTCCATCGATGATCGTCGAATGCAAGGACGGCGAATGGCAGGTCGACGTCAGTCCACATGGATATTCTAAAATCAGCAATGTCTATTGTCGAGAGAATCCTGAAAGTAGGCCTTGTCAAGAATATTGAGAAAAAAGCAAACTTCTTTCAGTATCCTGCGAACCTTGTGCATCGCAACCTTTGCCAGTCAAAAATCCAGGAGTAAGTTTCCTTTTGACATTAGTGAAAATAATTGCGATAAATTTCTCCTTTCTATTTTCCTGGAGATTTTTTGGGCTAGGAGGAATGAAATATCTCACTTTGCTACGTAGACCACAAATTTAAAAGCTAGAAAACTTTGATCGAATACAACATATTTTCTCTTCAAATATTTTTGTTTTTATGCTCATGAAAGTTTGTAACTAAAGGAAAAAATATTTTAGAACACTCCAGTTTGCACCAACCCATTCCCTCCCATTACAGCCAATACAATTACCAATCAGACAGGACAAGTCGATGTTTTCTGCCAGTGAGTTGTAGAGCTCAAAAAGGGTCCAAGTCTCATACAAATTATTTATTTCAGAAACGAAGTGCGATGCACGAACCCATCCGACGTTCTGACTGCACAATACGCTGATACACAAGGTTGCGTAAACACTGCATTGACATATGGAGTACTGCGATGTGCTGGAGGAGCTTGGAGTGTCAACGTCGGCGGAGGAAATTTCAGACCCGTCTCTGAGATGTACTGTCACTCTGCTTCTGCAGGTTAGTGCAGAATGTCTTTGATAACTAGATAGACTGTGCAGCCCACTTTATTTTTTAAATAATTTTCAAGATTTTTCTGTCACGAATTTACTCAAATCTCTTTTTAGTATTCTTCTTGAGTTCAATATCGTGCTCATTAACAATCAAAAACAACGCCATTAGCCTGTGCACCCTATTTGCACAAGATCAAAATGGCAGATTATGAAAGTGTTATTACAATTACCATACAAGTTTAGAAATTTAATGCCTAATCACTGAGTGACATCCAATATGCGCACTTTTTCAATATCATTCAAATATGTTATTGAAAGTTAACTAAATTATAATATATTTTAGTAACGACAACCACGACGGCACCAGGTCCGTGCCCAGGCAGCTGCCCAGCAATCACAACGACCAACACCGACTTCTCTGAATGGAACGGCTGCTGCTTTGGGTAGGTGGCTTTACTCGCTTAGCTAATTAATCGATTTCAGATACGACATGAGTCTACCAGCTCTCGCTCTGGTCGAGCCAACGATTACTGACGTGTCGAATGGCAGTATGTGCATGAAGAAATTCAACTGCCCAGCTGGATACGATTATGTGATGAGCATTGGACAGAATGAGGGCAGCGAAAAGGCCTGCACGATATTCGGTGATTTGCCCTACTTCCCAATGGAGCAGACATTCGCATGCGACGAGGTCAAGGGATATTATGTCGTTTCTGGCGCTCCGACAGTCAGGAAGTATGCATACGCCTGCATGAATCTACCTGCTGAAGTTGAACAAAATTGTAATATCTTCTGAATAGAGATCAATATTTAGAAGAATATTATTTAGGTCAGGAAACACCGACAACAACAACAACTACTACTACAACCGACCCTTGCTTCGCCGGTTCAGCTCCATTAGCTGAATGTGGTAAGTCTTAACTATTCTTCAAGCCAACCATTTTATTGTCAATTCAAGAGGAAATCTATTGCCCGAGTCCATAAATTTCATGGACTATTTTCGAGAAATCATTTTGTTTTCTGAAAAAAAAACTACTGTATATGTTCCGAGAGCATATTCATTCGTTAACTTCGATTAAAATTCATATATCAAATTTGTAAATAGTGTATGAATTACAAAGAAAGCTTTATCACTTCTTTTTAAAAATAGAACTTAATTATCAACACCAAATTTACATGAATAAACCACCAAATCGTCTTTCAAAAATAGCATGATCTTACTCTTCCTCAATAATAATTCATTGTGATTAAAGAATAAAAGAAAATGCCTTCTTCTTTAAGCAAAAAACGTTTTCCAAATCTAAATTCAACTATTTCAGCTGCACAATGTCCTACTGGCTGGACTTTTGTTAACGGCAAATGCTATCAGGTGATTGTTGAACATGATTTTCGTTTTAATTTCGTTTTGTGAATAACAAGGATATTACAGATTTCCGAGATTGCTGAGGATGTCGATGTCAATTGGAACGACGCAGCTGCGGCCTGCAGGGGATTATGCTCCCCTCCCTCCTCAATGTGTCATCTAGCAAGACTCTACAGCGTACAGCAAGGCACGGACTTATATAGTCATAGTAAGGAATTTCATGAGAATTTATTAATGTATGAATTCATTTGGAACATTCGATTTCTAAATTGGATGTTTTTCATTTTGTGGCATTAATAAGACTACTCCCAAAGAAAGCTAATGGCTAAAGAGGCCAAATCAGTTTTCAACATCGATTTTAACATTTGAACTTGGTATCAGTCTGATCATCGAAGTCATGCTGATCCCAACACTTTAGATCTCCGAAAACGATCTATCCTAAGTAAAGCTATGACCATCTTTGTAGAGCGAACCCTTCCTGTTGTAGTCTTCCCGAAGTTTTTGGACAATAAATTCCCAATCAGCCTACTATTTTTTAAAAGATGTTATTTAACGTAAAACTCATCCAAATTATGTTGAAACTGGCCGAAATTTCTTACTAACTAAATCTTATCAAAAATTAAACAGGATAATTTAAATCATCTATTGATTTTCTTCTTTTTCAGTGTCGATGGTTTACCCGAGCTTCTATTATTACATTGGTATTGATGTACATAAAGTCATCCCAGGTGATCCTAGTGTAAGTCATCATTCTACTTATAGGCATTTTTGAAAAGTAGGACGATAGAAACATACGAAAATAGTAAAGGATTAGGAAAGGGGAGGGAGGCTAGAGCGTCTTTTACCTTATTATTTCGTATGTTCCTATGATTTATCGTTCTACATTTCCAAGTTGCCTACTATGATTAGTTCAAGGATATTTGCTTTCATACTTTTCATCGCTCTATATTTTTATCTACAAAAAATTTAGAATCTAGAAGATGGTGATGGCCAGGTGTATGCGTGTCCCCTTTGGAATACTGCCTACGGGTAAGTAAAAAAAGTTTCCCTGTAACCATGGTTTTAATTGGATAATTGAATCAAAAATCTGTAGCAAGAGTACCCTCGACTCTTTTAGAGATCTGGATTGAAAAAGTGGGCATGGCTCGTGCTGAAGCCGCGAATGTTAAGGCTTGATCGCGATTCTCCTATGGCGATCGCGACGAATCTCGAACATTCGCGTGCATCAGCACAAGTCATGATCACTACATAAATTCAGGCCTCGAGTACATATAAAAAGAATAAGATATAATGAACAATTGAATTTTCAACTAGTAGATAATTATTAATTATATTTAGGGAGCCGGGTAAGAAATTTAGTTAAATTGCAACGGAAGAAGAACTTGATTTTCACAAATGCACAATATCGCAATACTAAATCTCCATATTTTATAGTAGTGCGTTTATGAAAATCAGTTCTTCAATTTCTCGATGCGCTTTACTAAATTATTTCAGCTGGCTCTGGGGATTGTAGTATTGTGAGTCATATTTTTAATCCATTTAAATATTTACCTTTTATATAAAAAAATATATCGTTGCACAAAAATGAATTAATTTATACCGAGTGGATAATTTTCGAAAATCTAAAAAATAGTTTTTTGTTGAGAGTTTGTAATAATGTTATTTTGATGAACTACTGTAATCATCTATTTTCTAAAATGTACTTGACTTCTCTAATTATAAAAGAGATTTTGAAGTTGACTTAGATCAAAGAAAAATGAACTAAATACACTCTTAATAACAACCCAAATGCACGTTTTATAATGAATATTTTAGCTATGGGCAAATGGATTATGGGGCGACTATCCTGTAAGATTAAGTTTAATCTGTAAAAATACGAATGCCGTAAATCCTCTAATCGATTTTTTTTATTTTTGAGAGGTTGAAAATTGAAAACTCCGAGGCATTTATTACAGGTTTTACGGTATGAAACATTTTAGTTGAAAATAACTAGAAAAGTGGAAGGTAAGAGAGAATAGGTATGATCAGATTTGAGAGATTTAACCCGATATTAGATTCGTTTAAATTCTTAAAGAAATATCATTTTCGATTATTAAAGGCTCATGAAAATAGTTCAGAAACTATCACGCACCTATAAAAAAATTTCCTAAAATCATATTCAATATTTAGTGCAACAGGAGTTTAAGTCACAATGCCTGCGAAACGGACGAACGGCTTCCCGCGCCATGCGATCCAGTAGACCCACCAGGTATGCAGAGAAAGAGGGCCCCATTTCATAACAGCACGCAACAATGTCCAGAAAGATAAGATAGGAGTTTATCTTTCCAGCTGATACCGTTATTGGGAATGTTTTGTGACTATTTAATCGCCGAGAAGATAAGCTTTAGGCCATCTCCGAGAGAATTCTCTTCTTTTGAAAACTTCATTATATCATAGAAATCTTACTTGTCGCTTTCAATCACAATCGTATCCCCTGTGCACCAACCGTCCCCGGAGAAGAGCCATATAAATTTTTGTCCTTCTAATAGTTAGGTTATGCTCAACATGCATTCTGCGTCTTTCTCTTATTGTCTTATGTCTCACTTTACCTTAACTTTATGTGTTATTTTGCTCAACTGTATAAGAACTTGTCTTGAGGCTATAATGTTAGGAGCGAAAATAATTGCAGCTGCCAAATTAAGGATCGAAATAGGAAATCGAATGCGAAAATACCAAAATCGAAAAATAGCAAGTATCTGTCATAAACATGATCATATTGATCTCCTCTGGTTCCTCTTTGAAACCTAATCCTTATTTATTTCCTGATTATTGCCCGATTTCATTCTTGACATTAAAGCTACCTAAATCACACTACTTTACTCTTTCATCAAGGATAACAGTCTTGAGTCAGAAGAATTTACGAAATTTAATTATTCGTTTTTTCAGCGTGCAGAAACTGTAATATGGCAGGACCTACCATCGGACCTGAAGAGGGTGCTCCAAATACTCCGGGACGCGGTGTGCCAGCTCCATTCCAAATATCTGATGGAGGTCTGAATAATGACGGATGCGCTACCCTTATCTACAATTGTACGGTACCTAATACTGCCAAGATTTTTGTAAGTGATAAATCACATTTTTTTAATTTTACGATGAAGAAACATTGAAACCAGAGATGTCCGGGTCCCAATTTTTACGGACCGCGTACATCTCTGGTTGAAACATTATTTATAAGTATTTAATTCTGATCGATGTTAGACAAAAGTAGATCATTTTTACAGAGAATCTCATTCTTCCTTTTGAAATCAGCTTTATTTTTAGTTATAATAATAACAGTTTCTTACGAAGATATTTTCCATATTTTAGTAAACTTCATTCTGAATTAGTAATTTTACAATACTTGGATAATAGTTTACGATTTATTAAATTATGTTCAAGTATTTTACTAATCACTGGATATACACTTCGAAAAAGAGATTTCTACATAGATTACAATTTATGTTTTAACGTCCTTTTCAATAATCATTTTCACAAATTCAGATAAACCATCCAAGCTATTTCTTGGTCCATCCTCCTCTCAATAATACTCACACGGTAAGAAATTTTTGGGTTGAAACAATTAACTAATGAATGATATTTATGATTTTGAATATAGATAGCGAAAAAAGAAATGTTCGGAAAACGCAAGAATTTTGAACGCCTATTCATAAGAGTTAATCATTATCCACTCAGTTCAAGTTAGGCTGAATTAGATAATAGACGTATTAAATTCCCAAAAACATCTTCTTCAAGCTTCCCCACCCTGGAAAACATGACAGGGCAGCTTTGCGAATTAATATTTTCTTGACATTCTTGTCCAATTTAGCCGCGTAAGCAAGTTAAACAGATATGATTGAAAAATGCTTAAACCTTGTATTGTCACAGTATTTGTAGTAAATCATTGTCTTTTATGAAAATTTAATCATACGTGATTGTTTAGGCCATAGCTGAACTCGTCTGCAACGCAAATGGCGCTTGGGAACATAGACCGGTATTAAAATTAATAATTTCGCTAGTTATTTGTTGGGTTGATTTAATGAAAATTTAGCATACATATCAAAATGATCATTTTTCAGCGTCCGGACTATACGATTACTGCTGATATGATTCAATGCTACAATTTGGTTTTGTAATTTCAACGTCTTCTCCTCCATAGACGAAAATGCAAGCTTAGTTTATTAGTAGATTTAAATTCCTTAGATATTTATCGCGTAGTTTTGTACCAAGAATAATCATTGTATCATTGAAAATAGCGTCTTCCTATATATTCATTTGAATAGAAGTCGATCACAGATTTTTCAAGAAATAGTTTTATTATTTTAGTCAAGCTAGTCGTCAATAGAAATATGCACAATATTGAAAGTACTTGTCAAATTTATTCGTTTGTTAATAAAAATTTCGTATTTCAAATTCAATTTATCAATATCATATCATTTTCTAATTAGTTGGAAGCAGAATGTAGCATTTCAAAACTGAATTGAACGATAAAATCCTCGAGAATTTCCGAAACGATGCTTCCATTTTGATTTTTGACTATTATTTCAGCTTGTTTGACAGGCAGCTTCATCTTCTCATTTTCTTCGATATCTTCCTTGATCGAGAACTTCGAGCATCTGCAGTTGCCATTGTCGTATGTCGGACCGCATCGGCACGTTTCTCTGTACTCGCATTCCTTCGTGCTCATCGCCTGCTCTGCCGAGTTGCACAACACTATCGGCTGCTGGTCCTTCGGCCACACGAAAACTTCCTTTGTCCGGAGATTTCTGATGAATTTGGATTCGGCTATTTCGACGACTGGCACATCGTAGCTAAGCCATCTTAATGTCACGTTCGATGAAGATATGTGGAGAGAAGTGCCTCTTTTCAGGGTGATCGTTTTGGTGCTTTTTCGATCTTCTTCCCAATTTATCGAGACTTCCATAACAGCCGAATCAATCCATTTGTTGCAGTGCGTGATTCTGTAAATATCAGTCGATAGCGGGAAGGCAAATGTCCTGAAGAACGTGCACGAGTTGAGAATCACGCCCCTATATCCAGTGCACTGTCTATTCAAATATCCTCCTCTGCAAAACGTTCTGCCTGCGTGCAGATTTGCCTCTTCCAAATCGGAAATGTAGCTATCTTCCGCGGTGTTCTTGCAGGCTCCTTCCGAACAATTATATCGCCCATTGCATTGAAGTACGCTTTTGAAAGTCGCATTCACATTTCGAGTATAAAAGTCGTCGATTTCGACGCAGAACTGTTCGAAACGGACCAAGTTGAACTCGACCTGGCCAGCTCGTTTCTCGTCGTGATACAACGTTACACTGGCATTCTTCATTGCACTACTCAGAACGATCGATTGCGTGACTGATACTTGACAATCTTTCGAGAAATATCTAGCGTCTTTGCACTTGAAGCTCTTTCCTGACGATGTGAGGATGTCATCATTAGCCGAGCATGCAGAAGAATAGAATACCAGAATAAAAACGAGAGATGACCAAGACATAGGTTATCTGAAATAAATGTTAAAAATAGAATTAGTAGCAAGGTAGAAGATTTGAATAGCATCTAGCTTCTTTTAGAGTTCTCGTCAGGTGCCTACGAAATTGGGCCCAGACAATTTGGTGAGCTTTGTGAAATTATGAAAACGATTTTTTTAGTTTGGGAAATGCATGGAATAAAATGCCTAATGAAATATTAAATTTAGTTCTGTTGTGAAGTCTCATATCACAAACATCGCCCTAACGCTACCAAGAATTCAAAACGATGAAAGTTTTAGTGACTTACCCAATATTTTTATCGTATGCACAAATTGGCAATAATTTAGAAAGAAATCGAGTGAATAAAAAATAATGGCCAGGTGAATTATTTCAAAAATCAACTTATCATCGATCGTTGTTTATACTTGAAGAAATGTGCTCATGTCTCAATGGTAGATGATTTGCGGCGCCGAGTCATTTGTCTAGCACACTTTGTTCACTGAAGTGACTCTTGATAAATTCATCTAGAAATTTTCTATTTTGTTATTGATCAGACATTATAACTGAGGTGAACATCAAGGTAATTCCGATTTTAATGAAATATATAAATCGCGATGATTAAAAAGTGAATTTAATTTTGCTGACTTAGTATACTTAGAGTGATTTATCTGTTATCAGTTTGTATGATGATCCTAATGAAACATTTTTCTTAGAGTTGTCAAGACTAGTTAATCCCTTCATTTATGAGTCAAATCGGAGCATGTCGAGGAATGTTCCGATCACTAAATTCTAATCCATGGTACAAAAGAATTCTGTACCAGAGTAGAACAAGTTAATGAAAATAACTGGAATTGATTTTAGCAAGATCAAATTCGATTACTTTGCTGATCAAAATTTTAGTGAGCTCGACCGAAATAAACGCTCACTTATTTTCTTTTCATTTGACATGATGCTAAGTGTGTGCATTAATCATTGCCACTCATTTCCGCAACTTCATCTTGAATGTTCTACAAGCAAATTTTTTCAACATGATTCAGTGTGCTCCATCTTGACTCACAAATGCAAGGACTGATATTTTTCAAAGAATTAATCTATTTACAGATGAATACGCTACAAATCCTCAATGTTACTGTCATATTCTTACAAATCATTTTAATTTCTCGTGGAGATGAAGTTATCGTGACGACATCTGGACAAAGCTACAATTGCAAGGATGCCAAGCAGTTTCCGAGAGATTGTCAAATATCTATCAAAAAGACTCTTGTTCTGAGCAGTGAAAATAGCCAGACGAACCTCAAAATTCTCGACCGTAAAAATCAGACTGGAAGGATGACGTTCAAATTGCTCAATTTCACCCAGTCCTGTGATGAAGTCGATGATTTTTACACTCGAGACGTAAACGCTACATTCAAATCGGCTAAGAGATGCTATCGAATGGGTAATTGCACTGACAACACTTGCGAGACTCTGCAGCTGGATGGCTACATCACAGACTTGGAAGATGCGAACAACTTCGGAGGCGCTTCGTACTGTGACGCCATACTCGGGAGTGGGTGTCTTTCTTCATACAGCTGCATCTTCACACGAACCTATGTCCTGCCTTTAACATCCGAAATCTACCGAGTATCTCACTGCAGAAAATGGGAGAATTTTGCTACGATTGAAATTGCATTTCATGATGCTCATTCGAGTGAGTCGTCGATAATCGTTCTGAAACAAGGCGAAGTTCTTCCAATTTCCAAATTGAACGTGCAGTTGACATGGCTCAGCCATCACGCTCCAAACCACGAATTCTCCCGTGAGAAATTCATTCGAAATCTCAAATCCGAAGAGACCTTCCTGTGGCCGAAAGACGAACAACCGATCATCGCCTGCAACTCGACAAAGCAGTCGATGTACACGAGGGAATGCATCTACAGAGACACTTGTAAATGCTCCTTGACTTATGATGCAACCACCTGCAGATGCTCCAAGTTCTCAATCAAGAATGACATCGAAAATGACACTTCGAAGAAATTCCCTATCACTAAATCTGATTTGACGCTAAACATCCAGAACAATACAATCGTCGCTGGAATATTATCTGACTTCTATATTGAAATCGGTCTTGAATATTCGGCAGAAAATATCGGGAAACTTGTATAAGATGTGTTGTTTTTTGTCGAGCTAATATACGATGTCAAATAAGCGAGTTATCAATGGAATTAAAACCGATCATGTGTGTGTTGTAAATTTTGATTATCTACTAAGTTTTTTAATTCGTCATTCTCATAAATTTTGAACATTCAAGTTTTTCTTCTGAACAAAGATTTTTTCAAAAATTTTGAAGCAGTCAAATATAGACAATCATGAAACGACAATTCGTTGCATTTGTCAAGAAACGTATTAATTTGGCAATTACGAAAAACCACCACCTCACCACGTCTTTTTTACGAAGAAACACAGCTCCGCCCCCTACTTTTTTCTTTTCCCTCTTGTGTCTAAAGACGTGGTGAGGTGGTGGCTTTTCGTAATTGCCAAAAATGCTATGTGTTCGGCAAAAATCAATAATGCACTGAAAAGGGCGAAAAAGGGAAAGGAACGACTCGAGCGAACGCTTGAATGTGTTTGGATGGAATAGGTTTCACCCAAATTCCGATTTAGTTATTTTTCCTTTTTAAATAAGCTTTTTTAAAATTTCTTTTAAATATTGCCTTTCAAGCATTCCTGCTCAATTTTTAATTATTTATTTTAAAATGACGTCACTATTTTAAATTTTAAAAAATATTCCTCTTTTGATGCTGTGAATAATCTTCGCTCAAAAAGCAATTTAAATTATTGATCCTTCAAACATTTGTTTGTTCCGTTTTCTTTTTTATCAAAAAATGCGTTTGAAAGGGATTTTAGTTGACAGATGTTTTTCACTTCTCCTTCTTCAATTGCATTTCACAACCGGTACTTTCGTGCTGAGTTTTTAAACTTTCCTGATCAATTATTGTTCGTTTTCGGTGTAATATCAGTTGTTCATTTCAGATATTCGGTGTTCTTGATTTCTACGAATTAACTAAAATGTCTGAACCACAAGAAAAGTGAGTCGTTTTTATCAAAATAAGCGAACTCTTCAAATGGTCAAATCTCTCAATGTAAAAATATAAAAGATTTATTATTCGATTTTCAGCTTCATTTCGTGTAATTTTAGTGCAAGATAGCTTGAGATTTCATTTTGTATATTGATTTTGAAGTTTCGTATAATTTTTAAAAATACATTTCGTCTGATAAATTTATCATTTAAACATATTTTTAAGCTAATTTTTGAAATTAGCCTGAACTCGAAGATCATTTTTTTTCTGGCAAAGCAAAATTTAAACTGGTTGAAGGTTAGTGTAAGAATGATAAAAACAGCTCCCGGCATGTGCTCGGAAACTAAGAAATGATCTTTCCTGATCTTGAGAAACGAGAAAACCAAGGATTGAGAATCTAGATAACAATGCATTTCATGGATTCAAGATGTCCTTAAGTTCTCGCAAACTGCTAATTTTAAAAATTTTAGAATGTTCCTCGAAGCCGAAACTGCATTTGGGCTGAACCTGCTTCAACAGGTTTGGAAACTTGCTTAATTTTAGATTTAAAAAAAAAAGCTTTTGGATAATTCACTCATTTCTCCAATCAACCATTTCAGAAGTTCAGACGCTATCTTTTTCATTCACGCGATTTCTTTGAAAAATAGATGAATTTTCCAAGAAGCTTCATTTCAGCTACCTCTGAACGAATCACTCGTGTTTTCTCCACTGTCGATCGCCCTCGCTTTGTCGTTGGTCCACGCTGGAGCTAAGGGAAACACAAAGTCTCAGATCGCATCGGCTATTTGCAAAGGCAAATTTTATACCAAACAATTCAACAAATTGAAAGTAAAAATTTCAGGAGCTAACGACGACCAACTCAAACAGCACTACTCGTTCCTGTCGAATTCGCTGAAAAATGCCAAAAATGGCGTCGAGATTAACCTCGCGAACAAAGCCTTCATTGAGTAAGTCCACATTTTCGAGTTTTTTTTTCGTAAAACCAGCAAAATTTCTGAGCGAAATATGTGTCATGACCGTTACAAGAATTCAAATTTTGAACTTTTAGATGGAAGTATTTTGTATTATCTATCGCCTCAGATATTTTCAATTTTTTCGTCAATTTCATGAAGTTTCTAAATGACTAGCTTGAAATCTTTTCCAAATTTTCCAATCGTTCAAATTTAGCAAAAACTTCGCCATCAAGAACACCTACCTGGAGGCTATTTCCGATGCGTACAAGGCGAGCGCCCAGAACATCGACATTTCGGACCAGGCCGAAGCTGCTGAGGTCATGAACGAGTTCGTCAAAACCACCACCAAAGGGAAAATTGCAGAAATCATCAAGAAGGATAGCATTTCACGTAAGGTTTCTTGGTTTTATTCGGATAAGTAAATCTGGAGGATAAAATTTCAGCTGGTGCTGTCATGTTCCTGATCAACGCTCTCTATCTGAAGGCGGACTGGAAGGAGGAATTCAAACAATCGGCGACATGGGATAGGGAATTCCATATCAAGGAAGGAGTTTCGAAGAGCGTAAGGATTTTTATCGTATAAAAAGAATTCATCATTTTGTCAGAAAAGGTATTTTTAGGAGTCTTTAATTTTTGAAAATACAAATTTCAGATCCCGTTCATGAGCGTTAAGGCCAAGAAAAGAGATTATGCCAGCGACGATCAAGTCCAGGTAATATAGATAGGGTCGCCAGGTAGATCTGGCGAACTAATGTTCTGGGTTATCGTTGATCTAGACTAGAACTTTATAACATTTTGAATTTGAAGAGTACTTCTTTCCCAAATTTTTACTTTTAAACTACCACGTTTCTACTATAAATGCATTTTTGTAAAGGAATGGAACTTGGAGACTCTAAATATAAAATCCAGGATTTATTTTTTTTTTAATTGGATGAAACTATACACAAATTCAGGTGCTTTCTCTACCTTACAAAGATACCGACTATCGTTTCAATATTTTCTTACCAAAGGAGAAATTTGGACTCGAAAAAGTCGTCAAGGGATTGACTGCAGAGAAAGTCCAAGGCTTGCTGGGAAAACTAGAAGATACTCTCCTAAATGTAAGTATTATGATCCGAATTAAGGCTTGAATAAAAACATTGCACTCTTTCTTCGATTATCTTCAGGAGGATATTTTAAAAATATTTACTGAAATTTCAGATAGAAATCCCGAAGATGAAGCTGGAAAAGGAGCTGGGCTTGAAGGAAATGTTGGAAAATATTGGACTGAAAGACATGTTCGCCGAATCAGCTGACTTCAGCGAGATTTCCGCTGCGCAATTGAAGGTATCGAAGGTCGTGCACAAAGCAATCATTGAGGTAAATGAATTTTCATCACTTCAGATAAACTCTCGATTATAAATGCCTATTCTTTCCTTAAGAATAATAAAAAGAATAGCCATGAATATCTAGATGTCTTATAGCAAAATATTGAGAAAATTCGGAATCAGATTTCCGTAATTTCCATATCGTAAACTTGGATTTTCTAAATAAAGGAACGTATGAAAGCGGCGATAATTTTAAATTTGCAGGTCGATGAAAAGGGAACCACTGCAGCAGCAGCTACAGCGGTTGAAATGGTGAACAAGAGCCTGAAGATGTTCTTCGGGAACCCGATCGATTTCATCGCTGACCATCCATTCCTCTTCGCGCTCACTTACAAAAACCATCCACTTTTCATCGGGGTTTTCAACAATTAGTCGCAAATTACATGTTGATCTTCATTTCTTTTCTACGAGTAAATATTTTAAACCTATTCGTATCATATGCACTGCTATCTTAAATTTGGTAACATCCAAAATAAGTGACGATAAATTTCTATAACTGGTTGTCTTTGTTTTTTAAAGAAAAATTTCCTGAAATGGTTGTTTACTTTTAACACTGAACACATTTCCGAAAAATCAAAGGTTGCCGAGTTCAAAATGAGAATCGACAATAGAAACTCTGTCGTTCAAAAAACGCAAGATGTGTTTCGCGGAAATCGATAATGCAATGTGAAAAGGGGGACTCAACTACGCAAGTGCATTTGAACGCATTTTCAACACAGAATAAATTCAAAATCTTTGGCTCACTTTTATCATAAATTAAAATTCTTTGGGTGTTTTCAAATGTTTAGTTCAATATTATTTTCCGTTTGAAATTTAATTATTTGCCTGATTTTTGAACTCACCCATAAGGTGATTTTTTCAAATATTTCCCGTTCGGCGTTCCATTGTATTCATTTAAGAGTGGAGATATCTTATTTGGTAGCAATTTTTTCAAACCTGTCTTTGAACCCGTACCTTCCATTAAATTCGATGATCACTTCCTCACTAATTAGCGATTATCGTTAATTTGATCGAAATTTGAAATTTCAGTTTGAATTGTCACATCATAAGAGAATTTTCCAATCGTTGAAATGTCGGAACCGGAAGCCAGGTGAGTCCGTTTTATCTTTTAAATATCCACGAGTTTTTTTTTTATCTTGGCGATATAGGGTATCATCTTGAATACTTAGCGCCAAGATTCCAAGGTTCTTGATAAAAACTTCAAATGCGTTATCTTTCCCAACTATAAATTTTCGTTGTATATTTTTATTGAGTTTCGCCGTTATCAATCAAAATTAGCATTTTTATTAGGTCGAAGTCTGCATTATTTTCGACAAAAAATTGAGTAGGTGAAAGATCGTCTGAAACAGATGGTCTCTAGGAAGAACGTTCGCGTCAAAACACGATATCCGAGCCTCCGAGTTGTGTAAAATTAGGAAAAACATCAAGAGCCACAAAATGAAAAGCTCACTCGAAAGAGTGCTCATTGTAATAAGATCAAAAATTATAAATTGGGGGATGAAGGCAAAAATAAAAGAAACAAATGTCAGGATAAACTTTAGCTCGATTACAACAATCTTGACCTTGTGTATTCTAAATGTTCAGAATAAAAGTTCGGTTCCTTAAGATAAAATCGTCTTAATTCAGAATGTTCTTGGAAGCTGAGACTTCGTTCGGATTAGGGCTACTTCAACAGGTAAAATTAGTTTATTTTGAAGTTTTAGATCCAAATTCAAATTCATCGATAATGAAAAACATTGTCGCGGGATGATTTGATTTTGCGTATTTTTAATAGATCTTTCAGGCTATTTTTTTCTGATGAATTTCCGATAAAAATAACTGAATTTAGCTGCCTCTGAATGAATCCACTATATTTTCACCGCTCTCAATTGCTCTGGCTCTATCGTTAGTTCATACTGGAGCCAAAGGAAACTCAAAGCAACAAATCAATTCTGCTATCTGCAAAGGTTAGTCTTAGTCAAAGTCGAAGGAAATAAAACTTCAGGCGCTAACGACGATCAGCTCAAACAGCACTATTCGTTTCTGTCGAGTGCGCTCTCCAGTCCCAAAAATGGAGTTCAAGTCAATATCGCGAACAAGGCTTTCGTGAAGTAAGAAAATTGTTTAGATTTTTTTTTTAAATTGAAGATTAATAAAACTAAAGGAGAACTTTTAAGAATTAATTCCATTCTTCTTCAATTCTAGACTCTCAATCTGTTATTATTTCTTTTCAGTCCGAAGTTTCCGATAAAGGATTCGTTTCTCAAGGCTATATCTTCGTCGTACAAAGCCGACGCTCAGAATCTCAACTTCGGAGATGCGGCCAAATCCGCTGGGGTCATCAACGATTTCGTCAAGACGAATACGAAGGGAAAAATCAGTGAACTCGTCAAATCTAACGACATCAATGGTATGCCCCCAATAGTCTTATTGTGTAGATCAGGGCTTAAAATTTTTGATACATTTGTGATACCACATACGACACTTGATACTGCAATGTCAGTGGCAAATACTTTAAGACCTGGCGAAGATGAGCAATTTTGGATAAGCGATGTTGGAAGAGCTATTTTACGAGCATTCCAAACGGTCCTGTCACATAGCAAAATAGAACTGGCTAGAAGTCATCTTATAAAATTATCATATCAGTTGAGTGTGTAAATTCAGGAGATACCGCGATCTTTCTGGTCAACGCGCTCTATCTGAAAGCTGACTGGGAACACGAATTCAGATCGACCTCGACTCACGATTATGATTTTCACGTCAAGGATGGAGTCACCAAGAAAGTAAGAAAAGAATACATTTTCTGGATGAATTTTTGGAAGTTTTAGGTTCCCTTCATGTCTGAAAATATGGTATTCCGAGACTATGCCAGCGACGACAAAGTTCAGGTGAGTTTATCGACTGGCACTCTTATGGCAATCATTTTGGCGAAGTTTAGGTTCTCTCTCTGAAATACATGGATAACGCCTATCGTTTCAATATCTTCCTTCCGAAAGAGAAATTTGGACTTGAAAGCTACATCAAGGGTTTGACTGCTCAGAAGGTTCAGGAGTTGCTGAAGAATGTGAAGAATACTGCAATTCTCAACGTGAGTTTTTGTTCCCATTCCTCGATCTTGCGTCCTGAGGTACTTTCCGTAAACCTTCTTATGAGAGAAAATATACGGAGGAGTCTTGCAACGCCTAAGGGACTAATTGCACTGATCATTTTTCCTGATTTTAGCTGAGAATCCCAAAGATGAAGTTGGAGAAGGAAGCCAAATTGATTGATATGCTGAAGAAACTTGGAGTCACCGACATTTTCTCTGGTGGAGCTGACCTGAGCGAAATGGCCGATGCCAAAGTGAGGATTTCAGATGCGACTCACAAGGCCATAATCGAGGTAATTGTTGAAATTATGAATAATTTGAGCATGAAATTTACGGGTCGATGAACAAGGCACCGAAGCGACAGCCGCAGCACAGTTTCAGGGAGTGGCAATTTCAGGAATTGCCGGAAAGATGGAAGACTTTATCGCGGACCACCCGTACCTCTTCGTCTTGACGTTTGAGAATCATCCAATTTTCATCGGCACCTTCTATGGATAAAGTTGAATGCGGAAATTCTTAGACACAGATTTCTGTCATCTTTCTAGATCTTACTAATTTCGTTTGTCTTTTCAAGTCGCTTTTCTATAAATAAAAATTTATTCGATGATGATGTTTTCGTACTGAGAATTATCAAATCTCCACTCAAATGTTCCAATGATAAAGATCATAAATGAGGGCAGCGGTTTGTCCACTCCCCATCAATCATAAGTTTTCTCGGCAATTTATTGTGTTATGCCGAATCTACCACAATATACCGTTTTGACTGATTATTGGCATTGACACGGCGAGTGCCTTTGGTCGTTCGGCATTCCGTTTGAAGAGGAAACTCACTATCATTTGGTCGCTTGAAAAATTGAACAAAAATTTTGGAGTCGAGTATTTTCGATTCGATTTGAATTTTTCTACACAATAGAAGATCGATAAAAATTTAGGGAATCGGTCAAATAATAAGTCAACCCAAGTCACAGTTTTGAGAATATCATATTTTGTGAAGAAGGGTGTTTCCTGAGACCTGCTTGATGGTACCAAACTTTATAAGATAAAACATTTATTCAAATTCAAGAATATTTATGAAAATCGTAAAATCATTAAAAATTATAAATAAGATCAGATGAATATTTCATGTGACCTACCACAATTCATCAATACCGTGATATTTTAATATTGAGGCTTAGAGCTCTTCGTGCATCTTCTTGCTGTTCTTCTGAAATCAATTAGATCTAAAAATTAAAGTCGAGAGGAATATCCGCACCTTGTAATCATTATCGATCTTGTTGATTTCAACAACATCTAAATCTTTGAGAGCCTTCAGCATCTCCAACAAACTGGCTGCAATTGGAACATTGTCATCGTGTCCAGAAACCAAAGCGACGATCTTCTTCACAGCTGTGGCGGTCTGAAAAGTCCTTGTGAGATTCAGCAATTTATGAGTGAGTGCAAATTTCTGTGAAGTTCATGCCCATTATTATTTTCTAAAAAAATTACCAATGGCTTAACGTCGGGCTCTTCCAGTCTCTTGTAGAGGTAGTTGATGTTTCCTGACAAAAGTTGAACACGTTTCTCGGCGTTGGCCTGAAATAATCCTTCTTCAAAAATTTAAATATTCATATCGTTTTTCTAAATTCCCCTAAAGGATACATGAAAATCTCGGCAAGTTGACAATTTTGAATTCACAGCATAACCGATTCACTTTAGAGAGTACGCCGAACTCCTCACAAAATCATAACTAATTCGATATGATTGAAAGGTGTATCTGTCCACCGGTGAGAAAAATCATCATTACGAGCAGAATCATTATTGTTTACGTTTGTGAAGAAGGCTTAAAAACAATTATGAATGCAAAGAAACGCATTCTTGTGCTAAGCTTGACAATTTTTTGAAAATTTTCAGTCTGCATTGATTTTTTTTCATTTTTCGAAAAAGAAAATGGCGACTTCACAGTAGCCAGTTCCAGTTGACCATCGAGATGCTTATTCGCGTAAATTTGCTTTCATCGAAATGTTTTGGACGATTGTCCATCCATTAGCTTTGAAATGTCAAAGCCTTCCCGGCATTGATGAAATAAAAATTGAATATCTGACTTTAGCATCGGCGATCTTCTTGTCGTCTCCCTTATACTTCTCGTCGATCAACTCTTCGAGCAGCTTCTTGGCCTCCTCTTTGCGTTCATCGTGCGTCTTGTTCTGGTGAGTGGTTATGGCTCGGAGCTGAAATTTTCAATTTTTCTACCCTTCAAAGACCATTTTCTGATTCAGTCATCATATTAGGACATGAAATTTTTCCTCCTCGAATAAAAGCATTATAAGGAGGCAATGTTAACCTTTTTCGCGAACTTAGGGTCTTCATCGATAATATGAGAGTCCTTGATGTATTCCATGCAAGAAATCGCACTCTTCGCGACGAACACTGGCAGAGTCACGACGCCTGAAAATTCAACAAATTTTAAAATTACTAATTTTAGCCGTACCGCCTACAAGATCGGTTACTGGTTTGAGGATATCCAGTCCGTGGGCGATGCCGAAAACAGCGATGATGCTGACGATAAACATTAAGCGGGACATCTGAATTTTGAAATTAACCAGAAATTATGGATTCACAAAAAAAGTCAGCGGATTTTAGAAATTCTTCAGGATTGAAAATCGGCATTTCCGAAAGCCCGAAAATGTACAAATGAACAACTAATACGATATCCAATTCATACAAACAAACTCGAAGGTAAATGAGACTGAAAATGTCGATTATTGATTAATCTACTCTACTAATTATGATTTATATACTACGTTGCATGGCCAACACACGAGCGACGTACATTTTTTACAAAATTAATAATTTCACGGGAATAAATCAAAATACGGTCTCTATGATAAATATCAGTGCCATTATGAAAGACGCGTTTTATATGGTCTGATTGGTGTTTGGTTAATGCGGTGGAAGAAAAAATACACAAAGAAAAATGGTCTTCATACTTTCCAGCAGTTTGATCGAGACCGTAATGAATATTCCGACCTGTTTTCTTTCGGTATCATTTTATTTTACCAGAATACTCTAATGACAAAAATACTGATCTATCATCAGAGAATTTAACGTTTACTTGGATGATTTTTATTATTTTCATTATGAATGAAAAACGGCATCACAGAAAAATTCGTATGTGGAACTAAATTTTTATAAAAAATGACAACATCGATAAATTAGCCGTGTATCAAATTGATAGATTACAGCGAACCCGTAATGAGTTTTCCCGAACGACGAATTCACGGGAGATGATAATGAATTTTGGTGGATCGACGTTTAGGAGTTCTAAAAACATGATGAAAATTGACATGAGGTGTTCTCAATGACTGATAACTTGGGGCATAATAAACGATGCACATATTCGAATACGCAATTTCGAATAATCGTCAAAGTCAATTCTTGAATCGATGAAATATCATCTATTTTCTTGCAAACAACGCGTTAATTTTCACACATCATATCTTCTTCCATTTTATTTTGTCTCAAGTTATCGGTCATTGACAATACAAATACTTTCAATAATCTCAATTGTTAGATAAAATAAGTGTTATTTCATTATTTTACTCTTCTAATTCTATCCTCGTCTTCGGAAATGGCAAGTGATTTAACACTAATAAACCTAAATTTTCGAACGGGTTAATTTCGCATTTCTGTAAATAGCAAATCTGGGTTTTCACGCGGATTAACTTCGCGTTTTTAAGACTAATTATCGATAATTAGTTCATTAATTTCTATCAATATTGATAGAGGAAGATAATTTCCAAGTGGTCGTTGCGAAAATCCCATTAAATTCGATGAAAGAATAAAGAAAGAAAATTTTTTAAATCGTAAATTTTATTCATTTGAACATTTATTTCTGGTTTATTTTTTAACAATAATAAATTGCAATACATTTAAGAAGGCGTCTGAATTTCATACATGTGAAGAAAAATATGAGCAATGATAAAACGAAACAATATGGTGAAAGTTTTCAATAATCAAGACGAATATTCTAATCGGAATAAAAATCAAATTTCTCGCACTCGGGATCTAATCGTGGTTTCGCATAACAACTATATGGTTTAATAATACAATGATAATTTTGTGATAACGATAAAAATGAGCATATTCGATAAGAAAAGTAACTTTAAGGCACAATGTATGGAAGGCAATATGTGAATTCGATATATCAGGATGATAGCATAAAATATGAGTGAAGATGAAACATCAGAATATACACACATGATGCATAAAAGCTTCGCACATTAAAAGTTGACAAAAATGAGTATCATGCAAAATGATAAGATTGATGGATGCAAATTGAAGGTTGAACCTCGGTTTTACGAAAAATTCCAAACAAAATGAGGACATGTTATGGATCGTTCGCTCGTTTCAGAATATGTCATGTAGTAAATTTTCGAAAGGAAAATCGATTTCTTATAAATCTAAACAAAATTTAATTGATAATAGCTTGTGAATAAAATTATCGATGGTTAGACAGATTCTGTTTGATAACTGTGTAAGTTTGGGGACCTTTGATCGGTGTGTAGTCGTTTCCGTTTCGGTCTTCGGGCCTAAAATATCATAAACTATAAACTGCTATAAAAATTTTTATTTCTTAGAAAGTCCACCCATTTTTCATTGGATCGACAATTTTCGTCTCAAAATGAGTGTGTTTTCCAAAATCCTAAATTAATCCCTACCTTGAAGATTGATTCGCCAACTTTTCGGTGGCTCGCTCCATGGCCATGTCCAATTGGCAGATGATCACTTTCTTGACATCTTCTGAGAGGGAAGCATCATTTTCTATCTAAATTCTTACGTTTTATTCAAACTCTTTGCTTTTCATACCATTTTCTTAGCCTGGACAGTCTTGTCGGCGCAGACTTGTAGTTGGTCCATACAATCCTGCACGTGCCGGACGAGTTCTGAAAATTTTTGATAAACAAAACTTGACCCTCTAGATTTACAACTGCACTTTGCCGGCGAGAGATAAATAATCGGTTTAGAATTACAATCGCCTATTGCATCATCAGTGCGCCACAAATGTGGGAAAACAAAGTAAAGGCAAGCGGCCGAAGAAAAATGTGTGGTTTTCGAAATCCGGTGATAAACCAAAATTTTAAAACAGATTCTCTGTAATATTCGACGATCTCAACGAAGAGGTCGGACCAGAGATTTCAAATTCGTTTCTGAAGGGGTATCTGAGTGATTTCTACCTATATTCGACCTGGAGAACACGATTTTGGGGCTTTTTCCGACATTTTCAACTTCGGACCCAGGTACCAAGGTTCGGGGGTCAAATTTCAAAAGTCATTTTAATATTCCAAAACCTATATCAGATTGTTCAGTTCGACGAGCTGAGTCGATTGGTGCGAATATTTTTTGAATCCGACCTTCCTATCACAAATTACGGCTAAAAGCAGTGCAAAAGTGCCAAAAAGCATGGATCGTCGGGGAAAAAACGAAATTTACATACATTGTTGTCTGTATTACATCCCAATATTTTCACTGAACAAAGTACATGTCCTACTCATGCTAATTCAAAAATAATTTCGAAGTAATAGAGACAACATTCTATCGAAAAGCCGGCCCGAAGTTGGACTTGAAAATTTCGAATTTTCAATTTTTTGAGTTATACCCCCAAATCATATATCATTCGATAGAGCTCATCAAACTGAACAACTTTTGTGAAGACACCTCGGAAAAATTTCCATCCCTGAGGGCTCCAGACAAGAAAAATCGAAAATCGTATTTTACATTCGGGAATTTTTATCTCGAAAATTTCCGCAAGTAGGTGGGGTCAAATTTAGCGTTAGAATGAAGCTTAGACCTCGTAGAATATTCTAGAATTTTTTGGGGTCATTTGGAGAAATTTCGGGTATCGGACCTGGCAGGGCCGGACGGGTACCGGTCGGGACTTGGAAATTTCCGGAAACCTATCCATGTTGTATATCATTCGAAAGCCAATAAAAAACTAAATGTAATGCCGAAAACCTCTTGAAAAACGGATTGATGCATCCAGACTTATGGTCAAAAACGTTCCCAAGTTTACTCTTCAATTTGACCGATATTTCTTTTTTTCGTAGAAATCGATACACTAATCCATTTTTCAAGTGGTTTTCGGTATTAAATTCAGTTTTTTACTGGCTTTCGAATGGTATACAACATTATAGGTATTTCTACCAAATGGTAACTCACTCTCCTAGGGGTCGCGCTCATATGGGTCAAGTTACCATTTTAACAAAGACCCATCATGTGATATACCAAATGAAA